>JAJOOB010004908.1:0-70286 GCA_029582485.1 Solanum tarapatanum | reverse complement strand
CCACTTAGGCTCATAGTGGTGGTTGTCGGTTAGAGAATCTCCCACAAAAACTATATTACTTTATTATATAAGTAAAGTTGAGTTTGTTATTGCATTTTGTTTAACGAACTAAGTTGTTTTTACTGTTTTATAAAGCTTTCCATATATTGCATGTGTATTGTTGCTTTATATTGAGTTGAGTACCCAGAGTCGAATATCATATCTTTGAGTTGAGTATCTAATATCTGAGTTGAGTATCTTATCCTTGAGTACTTTGGAGTTGAGTAAGTTGAGTAGTTTTGAGTATCCTTGAGTATTCCTTGAGTTGAGTAAGTTTGAAAAGAGGTAAGTATATTTCCATTTTTATCAAGTTTCAAGCTTATGTTTATGCTTTAGAATTCCTCTTACATGCTCGTGCATTCCACGCACTGAGCCATTTGGCCTGCATCTTCTCATGATGCAGACACAGGTATTCAGGATCATCAACAGGAGCTTTGTTGATACATCCGAGAGTTCGAGTTATGGTTAGCCTCCTTGCTTCCGGAGGATTTCATTTACCTTTAAGTTTAGTCAGGATGTCGTGGGTCTTGTCCCGACTTCCATCTTTATCAGTTAGAGGCTTCATAGATAGTTAGTATAGTTGAGAAGTCTGTATTATTTATTTATTTTATTAAATATTTCAAAGACTTAAGTTGCCAATTTTGGGGCGAGTTGAACTTTTATTTCAGTTTTTAAGCTTTGTATGCTTGAATCAGTTTTTCGCTTGTAGTTAGCCAGGATGAGGGTTCGCTTGGGGACCAGTAATGGTCTTCGAGTGCCGGCCACGTCCAAGGTGTATGCTCGGGTCGTGACAGTTGGTTATATTGTTTGTAGAGTATTCAGGTAGCTCGGGATCTTGTAACACCTCAGATTTGGAAAAGAAGGAAAATAATTTTTTTGGGTTGTAGGCTGTGTCTACGATTTTCATTTATGGACCGTACAAGCTTTTAAGGGCAGTAGATGGTAACCGTAGGAAAATGGAAAAATAATTTTTTAAAACAAGTCCAGTACCATTATTATGGTTCACCAAGATGGTATGTCATCCTATGCACGAGTCATAGATATGTTTCGTAGGTGAGTCCCAGACTTAGTGAATTTTTGAAGGTCAAAGTTGGTTTTGACTGTTGATGTCTACAGACTGTAGGAATACCTACGAGCCGTAAAAATGTTTCGTTAAATGATAGATAAAATCATGGTCCCAGTACTTGGTCTACGGCTGAATAGTACAGACCGTTATTTTTAGAGGATTTTAAGTCTTTTCCCTAATTGTCTTAATCCAATACTATGTCATTTTACCTTCTATCCTAAGCCATATATAAAGCTTTTAAGCCCCAAATTATCCATTTTCAATTTATTCTCCTAAATCCCCTAAACCTAACCAAAATCATCCTCCCTGAAATTCTCTCAAGGCAAAGGAAGAAGAAGAAAAGTTAGGGTTCCACTCAAGTCTTCAATCCTCCATTCTTTTTGGGCATTTAGCATCAAGGTATATGGGTATTCACCCATGGAGACCTTTCCTCCATGGGGTCCCCAAGGTTTCTAATTTCTCCTTTCAATTTCAATTGATTCAAGTTTGGGTTTTCAATTCAATTTTCATGGGTTTTACTATATTATGATTTATTTTTGTTGATTAAGTCTCTTAATGCATTATTTGGTGTTAATACATAATAATATGTTGAAATTATGTTGACCCATGAATGATCCATGATATTTTATTAAGAACCCATAATGAAGGTTATGAACTATGAATTATGAATTTATGAAGGTATGCATATTTTTATGAAATTGTTGTAAATGATTTGAGGACGCTTTGAAAGGAAAGTATCAATGCTATTGTGAAAGGATTTCTCACATGTTATTATGATCATAATTGTGAAAGGATTTCTCACATGTATTATGATCATAATTATGAAAGGTATTTCTCACATATGGATTTACATTGGTGAAATGTTTTCTCATCTATGTTGAATTATGTTTAAGGAGCTATTTTATGTTTTGATTTTTAAAGATGTGAATTTCTATTGATCATTGCCTTTCCTATGTTAAATTTATATTTGACTTGTTATCTATTCCGTTTGGACTTAGACTTAGCATCGAGAGAGCTTTGAGGTGGAGGCTCAATTAGGGTAGTCTCTAGTAGCAACCTGTAGTCCCAAACTACGTGCCCCCGTATGATTGTCTTAAATGACCAAGCTAGTGGATCCACTTTAGCAAAATGATGATATGTATGGATTCTACCTTGGCAAGTAGATTCCTCTTTTTGGATATGAGGGATATACCAGATTTCGTGATATAGCTCTCATGGTATTATTGTCGGTTAAAGCTAAGATCCCACAAAATGATTATGTTTTCTTAAAGATTTTCTTATGCACTTTACTTCAAATGCATTGACTATATTCTATGATTTTCATGTTTTACTTCCTTATGTTTAACATATTCAAATATTGATCATGTCTACATGCTTTAAACCATTATGCTATCATGTCCATGTTTATGCACATTGTCCCATAATTAGTACATTTTATTTACTAATGCATACTTGTGCCTACATTATCTCATGAATGTAGGGTCCGACGTTCCTACCTCGCACACTCATCGCTAGACATCGATTGGGTGCTTCAAGGATATTGGTGAGTTCTCATGTTTCGAGGACCGAGACACTTTATAGATTTATGTCATTTCCCTTTTTCCAACTTTGTATTTGATGTAGGTTAAGTCCAATCACTTTCCTTATGATGTATCTGATGACTTTGAAACTTATGTTAGACTTCCACTTTGTCAAAATCTTTGATATATGAAATGCTATCTTTTAAAGTCGTTATTTCTATTATCTTGTATGACATATGCTAAGTGGCTTGTGTAGGGCTTCCATTAGGTTCTATACGCCATGTTATGCCCAGGGGTATACTTTGGGTCGTGACAGGTCTTATCTCAATAACCTATCTTCAGTATGTTACATAATTCATAGACGAGTGAGTCGAGTTATAACTTTCAGCATTATTTTACAAACATATATATTATTTAGATTTTCAATTATTTAAATAAAATATTCCAGTTTGTTTCTAAAGTTGGTAAAAGGCTCAGATATGCCATTTAACTGTAACACCTCGGATTTGAAAAAGAAGGAAAATGCAAAATTTTAGTTGGTGTTTGTGTCTACGGGCACCATCTACGGACCGTAGGTGCTCCTACGGGTTATAGATGGAAACTGTAGGTGGTGGGAAAAATAATTTTTAAAATTCAAGTTCCAGTACCTTTTTTACAGTTCACAAGGATAGTTCGTCATCCCATATACGAGTCGTAGGTAGGTCTCGTAGGTGAGTCCCAGACTTAGTGAAATTTGGAGGGTCAAAGTTGGGTTCTACAGATGGCATGTATGGACAATAGGAAGACCAACGAACCATGCATGGGATTCGTCGGAAGTGGGTGGATTTTAGGGTCCCAATAACCTATCTATGGTTGACCACTACGATCCATCGAGGGACCTACAGACCGTAGGTTCAATCGTAGATGGGGTCCAATAGTTTTTAAAGGGTTTTTGGGTCTTTTCCTAATTATTCTAATCCAATACTATGTTGTTTTACCTTCTACCCTAGGCCCTATATAAACATTTCTAACCCTCAAATTACCCAATTGAACTCATTCTCCTAAATTCCCAAAAGGTTGACCAAGTTCATCCTCCCAAATTCTCTAAAGTCCAAGGAAGAAGAAGAAGAAGAAGAAGAAGAAGAAGAAGAAGAGGTAGGGTTTCATTCAAATCTCCAAATCCTCCATTTTTCTGGGCTTTGGTATCAAGGTATGTGTGTATTCACCCATGAAGTCCTTTCCTCCATGGGGCCCTAAAGATTTCAAGTTTCTAATTCAATTCTCAAATAATCAAATAAGGGTTTCAATTCAAAGAATGTGGCTCCCTTCCAATTATGATTTATTATGATTAATTCAGTCTTCTAATGCATTATTTGATCTTAAAATATGATATTTAGTTTATCACTTGCCCATGCTTATATTATGCTTATCAACCATGATCTTATGATAAACCCATGAACTATGAATTTATGAAGAAATGCATGTTTTCATGAAGTTATTAAAAATGATTTAAGGTTGCTTTGAGAGTAAAGCATTGATGTTGTTGTTGTTGTGTGAAAGGTTATTCTCACATGAAGGATTCATAGGGTTGAAAGGTTTTCTTAACAAAAGATTGAATCAAGATTTAGGATCTATTCTAAATGAATTCTAGCTTGGATTGACTACTTAATTGTGTCTTTCCATGGATAACAAGATGAATATGATTAATGACTAGTCCGCGGGATTTATGCTTAGCACCGATATGAGTAGTGGTGCTTACACATGTCCCATAACTACGTGCCACCATAGGTTTGTCTTAGATAGACATTAGCTAGTGGATCCATTTTAGCTCAAGTTTATGGTTCTTTTCGGTGTGCATAGACACCGGATTTCATATTATAGCTCACACGGTCTATGCCAGTTAATGGAAAACTTCCGACAATAATAAACTATGGTTACTTTCTAAAAGTATCTCAAATATGTTTTAATGATGTCTAGCTTGCATTGACCATGGTTACAACTTATGTTTTCTAACATGTCATTTTATGATTTAGCTTGGTCATTACATGTCATGTAAAGTCCTTTTTATCATGATTTCATATCTCTGATGCATTGCTATCACACTTAGTACATTCCATGTACTAATGCATACTTGTACCTACATTGTTTCACTAATGTGGGGTCGGGCGATTCCATTTTGCACACTCGTGACTAGTAGATCCTCTTGAGCTTTGAAGATTGGTGAGTCCTCATGTTCTGAGGACCGAGACTTTTATATATTTATGTCTTTTTGTTTCAAACTTGTATATGAAGTATGGGTTACGTCCCAATTGTTGACACCCGATTTTGACCCTATGCAATTCGAGTTAACCATCGAGCTTCTTCAATTTCAAACAATTTGAAATAATCATCTTTGAAAAATCCTAAAAATATATATTTTAAAATCTCTTTCTAATTAGTTTTGGTTAGTATTTTTCAGAAATAATTATATAATTTTACATATTGGTTTATAATTTTCACCTTTTATATAAATGTTTAATAAATAGCCTAAAAATAATGTTTAGCATAATTACACATTTATTTCTTTAAATTAGTGAATTTTATAATTTTGTATAATTAGTTCTCTATTTTAAGTAATGAGTAAGTCTTGATAATTATTTTGTCTTGTTTAAATTAAGAAGCTCAAGTGATTAATCGATAATTATTCATCTTATTTTAATTTTGGCCAAATTAGTTATTTGACTCAATTTGGCTATATCTAAGTTTAATTCGGTTAGAATAGTAGTTAAAGTGGCCAAATTTTAAATAAAAAAGGGCCATCCTTTTGCTCGTAAAACCTGTACACGTATACATATATTTACATACACACACATATGCATATATTTCCACACTCAAACGCTCTCTTTCTCCTTTCCCAGCCCTCACACGCGCCTCTTCTCCTCTTTCTTCTTCCCAAAATGCTAAAGTCAAGCAAGAACCCTAATTTCTTCATCTGCCCATCACCCTTGTCAGTTCCTCTCCTTATCTTTCAAAGATTACAGACCTCAGAACAAGATTTGTTGACTTTGGCTGAGAGAAATCTCATCCAAATCTGATGCGGATCAAAAAATATCACATTGAATCCAGATTTTTCAGGTATGTTCTCATCTTGCTTGTTTTTCCTTCCATTCTCTCCAATCAATCTCTCATCTCCCGCTCAAACGGCTATTTGAATTCAAACCTTTATTTTTTGCTATAAATACATGGTATTAGTGGCATTTAGAGATACGGACAGAGAGTTGGGATTTAAAGGTGGGAGAATAGTATTCTTCGAAATCGAACCCACAAAGGTTTGAGCCTCTGATTTTTTATTTCTCTTTCAAGCTCTTTGGCTCATTTGTTGGTAGGTCAGTGGTCGTAGGAACCTCTTCAGCTCGTTGTCTCAGTTCTCTTCTCTCCAAAAGGTAAAACTTATTACTCTCGAATCTATTTTGATTCCAAATGTAATGACTATTTGATTTTTTTTTATTTCTGTTTTAATTGTGTAAAGTATTGAGATGTAAGGTTTTAGAGTATTTGATTGATCAATGGTTAAGAATCAGTAATGCAATTGATTAACTAATTCAAATGTTCTTTCAGTTCAAACTTCGTGACTTCATTTAGTGTCGAGATGTTTCCTCTCTATTAAGTTCCCCATCTATTTCAAATTGCTTCCTCTGTTTAATCTCACTATATTGTCAGTGGATCTTAGTTCAGTTTTGAGTCTTGATTCAACTACTTTTTACGATCTTTTCTTATTCAATTCTTGCATAAGGTTGAGTAGTATGATTTGGGCTTACTTAATGATAGTTTCACGATATTAAACATGATTCGATTTCATTTCTTTCTCAAGCTTTAGGTCAGATTAGAGTCATGGACAAAACTTCATCATTCAAAGTCATTTTTACTCTTTTCTTGCTGGATTTCTGGAATATTTTGTGAACTAGATGATGTTATGGGTTTTTTCCCTCATCTTAGAGTTATTTCCATTTGTTATGAAGTGGCAGTGAATATGATTCAAAAACTGAATAACATATAGAATATTTCTAGTTCTTGTTAAGTCGCCTTGTGTTTCTTTCGTCCCTTTGTTATTCCTCAACCTAATCTGCATACTTGAACATTGTTGAACCTGATTTGCCTATACCTTACTCTACTTTCAAGCACCATGTCCTTTGTTGTTTGATGTTGATCGTCGTTATCTTTAAATAGGTGTAGAATCTCAGAATCAGTTAATTCAGTAGTAGTACTTTGTCTTATTTTTGCTTTTTGGAGTCAACAACCCTATTTGTCCATTCTCCGATCTCATTATTCGCTCATTGCTTAGCTTGACATGTTTGATCAAGTCTATGCCTTCATTTTGCCTACAAATTGTGTTTAAAAGTTGTTTACTACTTATAGTTGATCTAGTGTCAAAATGTGGAGTTCTGTTATTTTCCAAATTTTAGCTTGTATTCAGTTCTTGTTTTTCTTTCAAGTTTACTGCCTACCTTACTTATTATGATTGGTTAGCCTTTAATTCTTTACGTTAAGATCATAATTATCATATTAGTTAATGTTCAGGTAATAAGACATGATGCATTGAGTCCTTTCTTTTAGTTGTTCTTACCTCCTGCATTAAAGTAATGTTAATTTGAATAACTTTAACCCCTTTATTAGCATGATCCAAGTTCCCTGCATTATGTATGGGTTAGTTTATGCCTTTAAATTGATCATGAGTTGATAAACATTTACTAGTTAAAAGTGTTGTGGTATTTGATTGTTTAAGATTCTTTGAGACAGTGACCCATCTTTTAAAAATGGAATTGTTGGAGTAATTTCGTTCAATGTTGGTTGGGTGTGTTTATTTTATTTTTATTCATACAAGTTGTGATACATACTCTAACTTCTTTAGTTGCTTTTATACAATATAGTATTATGATTCTTTTTTTTAAAACTAATTCGTGATTGCGGCATAGCAGCTTAAGCTGTAGATTAGTTTCTTTGTTTGTTTTGATTGAATCATGAAATAACTTTAGTAATCAAGTTCATTTGCTAACAACAAAAAAATAGTTTAAGCTTACATGATTAGTACATCTTGATATACTCATTTAGCTGGTCACATTTTAGCTTGAAACATTTACATAGATCTGGGTGATATTGACATCTGTTTAAAAGCTCCTTAATTGATTATATTTGTTATTAAAATTATGGCATTAAATAACTATCAAATTTTATAGTAAGTTGATATGAATTATGAAGTCTTTTACAGATACTTATTTCCTTTCCTTGCATGAACTTTCTCTTATGAGTCCACACAGACTCTTCCCTTGCATTTAAAGTTGGGTTGAGACCCAACATCACTATCGAGTCAATCTTGATGAAGTATAGGTCGGCTCTCGGAAGCTGAAATACAAGGAAAAGTGAACTGTTATACAAGGATTGAAAGCTAATACACAGGTGGAAGTGGGCCAAAATGCCAAACATACATCAACAACAACTCACTTCTGTTTTGGACAACAGTGAATTTTGCCGAAAGGGCCCAAGTTCAGTTTCTCCTTCACTCTTAATTATTTAGTTGTGATTATTTATTATTTGTTGTTTATTAACACTAACTTTAGAATTATTAATTCCCCAAAAGATGAACTATATTCTTTATGTTAGTTTATTTTAATAAAATTTCATTTTTTTTATCAACTCTTATAGTACTTTATTTGATAATCTTTAGTCAAAACTTGATTTATTCATCAATTAATTTAAAATAGTTTATCATGATTTAATTGACCAAATTGGTTTAAATTATTATTTTTAAAGTGATTCAAATAATTTCTTACATATTTTGGTTTTTTTAGTTTTAATTTTTTCTCGTCTTTAAAATGTTAATCTTAAGGTCATTTTTTTAGTGCTAATCTTAACCTATTTTTTAGAAGTTTTGATCACTTTCAAATAATTAAATTAGTTTCATTTTCCTAAAAAAACCCCCCAAAAAATCTTCTTTTGTACACTTAATTATTTTTCTCAAAGATAGTCAAATATTTTTAGTCAAGTTGTTGGATAACCGCATGTTAGCGGCTACTTTAAGTGCTAATACCTTTTTAGAGTAGAAATAAGAACCTCTTATCCATTTCTCTAAATTTTTAAAGGTTTATCTGTTAAGGTCTTTTTAAATTAAATTTTCTTAATTTTTTTTAAAAATTAAGTGACAACTCTTTTCTAAGTATTTTTCTTAATTTGTTTTATACTTAGAACATTTCAAAAAGTGATTTTTCTATAGGATAGTAAAATTATGGCATAACAGAAATGACGACTCTGCTGGGTAATTCATTAGGTGCTAACCATAATGACTTGACTATTTTTTGACTAATTGTTGATATTTGTGCCTTCTCTCTACCTTACTCGTTAAATTGCTATAAACTGTCATTGCATTTATGACATTTTTTTAAATATATGTATAGTATATTAAAGAACGGTTTCTGCATAATCGCATCCGAACTTTTTGTACTCAACCCTTTTTCGGAATGATCGACAATTTATTGGTTCATCATGCGTCCAATGTTTGTCGTGAGTTCCAGCCTAAGTTGTTCGCTTGGGTTCTCGATTGTTTAAAAGCCACTCTTAGTCAACTAGTATAAAGCGAAATCAAATCCCGAATTTAGCACATTTTGAACTAAGTTGACCCAACACCCAAGACGTGTTGGGCCCATTAGAAGCCCACATTGTGTCTATTTGGCCCATTGGTCAATAAAATACAATCATGCTTATGTGTGTAATTGAAGGATGTATATGTCATTTTAAACAAATCATTTATCTAAGAGGGGTGGGGGTAGCTTACCTCTTCCTCTCTTTCTTATAGGATGAATCCAATGTATGAACCCTTGAGGACCACCATACCCCATCCTTACCTCCAAGTTTGGTGGAAATTTATGAACAATGAAGACAAGGAAAAGGTTCAAAGACACATAGGCCATCTCCCGCCACAAATGGAAATGGTGGCTTGTCCCGATTTGATTGGAACAATGGTGAAATTTAGGGACAGTGAGAACATGGTATTTCGATTCGGGGAAGTAGAACTAACTCCAACTATCGAGGAAGTTGTTGCTAGTTATGAGAGTGTAAGCATGTGCAACAAAAGGAAGCGTAAACCCGATACTAATCTCCTTATTTCCAAAGTATGGGACCTTGACAAAATTAAAGAAGAACTTCCACTTGTCAAAGCTGAGTGGATGGACAAGCTTCCCGGACCAAACATTTCACTTCGAAAGCTTTATTATCGATTTGTACATGCAACAACTTTCAAAAAGTTCAAAAAAGAATTTGTCTCGGAGGAAAAATGGAAGGAAACACGTTCTCTTGTATTTGCAATATGCCTACTTGGGACAATGGTATTTCCCCAAGGCCCGAACTATACTATCCATCCAAGTGTAGTAATGGTCACTCATGCCTTCTTTAATGGGGTAGACTACGGTTCGGTGGTCATGCATTACACTTTGGCACCCATGATTCTGGCAGACATTTACAGGGCTTTAGATAAGTGTCAAAGCGGCGAATGTTTCTTCCAAGGATGCAACCTGATACTTCAATGGTGGATGATGAGACACTTGATCAAAGTCTATGACCTAGAAGAACCAGATCCTATGAGATGACCAAATAGACTTGAAACTCACGATTGGTGGGTGAAACTTAATCACTTCCATAGAACTGGAGGCCAAGAATTTTGGTATCCGAGACTTCAGGGGTTAAGAAAAGAAAATGTGCAGTGGTCAATCGAAAGCATGGTAGTAACAAAACAAATAGTGATTCGAAGTAAAAAGACCCCCTACTTGATATTCGCCTGATTGAGAGGAACTCGACCGTATGCTCCAGCTCGAGTCCTTAGACAAATAGGAGGAAAACAAGAGCTTCCCCAAACCGCAGACATGAGAAGATTTGTGACGGGTCATGAAAATGGCCAAGTCGCTTTTTCTAAAAAGATACTTCAAACATGGAAGACTCGAAGGGTGTTGGGTGAGCTAGTGCCGAACAGGTTTCAATCGGAATGTTCTAAGGAGTACAAAGAATGGTTAAGAAAGAACCTCGCCGGAACCATCGAGCCGGGTCCAAATGTCCCTTATATTATTGCAGATGTTGGTGCTAAACATCAAGTTCGACTCCAAGATAAATATGATAAGAATGAGTTGGATCATCAACGCCGACATTCAGAAGATGCCAAGTCATAGCTCAGTTGAAGCAAGAGCTACGAAGAGCAAGGCAATGCATGTTAGAATTAGATGATAGCATGGAGCAACATATCCAGTCTGTAGAGAGGTTCAGATATCAAGAAGGGGTCCGGCTAGCGACAAATTATTTGTGGGCAAACCGATAGGGGTCCTGCGTGGGATTGCCTTCATCTGTACTTTATTTCGTCATTTACTTTTTTGAACTTGTTTCCCATTTTGATGTTGTTAAACATTTTTTGGGGATAATGAATTGGCTTAAAAAGACATATACATTCTTCAATCTGATAGTCCCACCTTTGGCATAAAAGGTCACAAGTTTAGGATGCGATATAAATTGTTTGTGTGCTACTTGATAGAATTGCTCTGTGTTGTGATATGTCATTTTTTCTAAAAGCAGAATTAATCCACTCTTGTTTCTTAGAACACCCTAAGCATATATTAAATCCACAACAACAAAGTCTGTCCAAGCTACTCCTGAAGTGTTGTCTAAGTTTCTCAGAAAATATATAAACCCTTTAAAATCTTCTAAATTTCTATCTCTTCGTCTGAGAAAGGTTAACTTGCTAGAATGTCTGGAAAAAGTGTTAGCACGCCAGCGCCGATCATCGATTTCGGTTAGTGGTGAAGAAACTGAAGAATCAATGTTTAAAAAATTGCCAAGACTAATTCAGACTACTCATTGGAGCAAAATTTGCTGAGATAGTTAAAGTATGTGAGACTATTGAAGATGGTCTGAAGACCGGAAAAATTGCCCGTGTGGCAGCCCAAGCTGGATCTTCGAGACTATTGAGAAAGAAAAGAGAGGATGTGTCATTTATTTCTCATGCGTCTGATGGAAAGAAAAAAAGATCGTTCGGGTTTAGCTCTATAAATCTTCACCCTCCAAAGTCTATCCCCCAGCTCTACAAAATCCCTACCTAATCTTCTATTTCCAACCAAATTTCCAAACTCCGCCTCGTAATCTCAAATTTCTGTGTGGACATTATTGATGAGTTCACAGAAACACAGGCATGCTTTGTTAAAGGCTTTGAATGAGATTCATGTACCGATGGGGAAAAATAGTGATAATATCGCAGCCATGGTAAGCAAAGTCATCGAAGGCCATCATGTTAGTTTTAGCGATGAAGAGTTGCCTTGTGAAGGGGTGATGCATAACAAACCCTTGCACATCACAATCAAGTGTCGGGACAAGATTGTTAATCATTTTATGATAGATGACGGATCTAGCCTTAATATTTGCCCATTTTCGACTCTCAAGCAACTGAATTTTAATCTTAGAAAGATTCGTCAGAACCAAGTCAATGTGAGAGTTTTCGACGGGGGTCAAAGAGAAACATTAGGCGCTGTTAGTTTAGGTATTGAAGTAGGATCTGTAGATTTCATTGTCGAGTTCCAGGTGATGGACATTAACACTAGCTATAATCTTTTACTCGGAAGACCTTGGATCCATATGGCTGGGGTCGTGCCCTCTACCCTCCACCAGTTGATGAAGTTTGTGTGGAATGATCATGAAGTAGTCATTCATAGTGAAGAAAGACATTCGAATGACTATGAGCCAATTGTCGACGATGTGACTAAAGGTTCTGACTTCTATACAGTATAGATAGTGAATGCTACCGGTGATGATTTGGCCTCACATCTTCCTATGCCTTTCGTTTACAAGATGATAGACACTTTGATGTTGAGAAATGGATTTGAACATGATTTTGGGTTGGGAAAATATTTTCAAAGTATCACTAAGCCTATTCAAATTTTGACAAAAGGTTCAAGGTTTGGCTTGGGATACATCCAAATAGCAAATGATGAGATGGAAGCTTCAAGTAACAAGGGGGTTGATTGGGAATTAGCAAAACCGGTACCTCACTTGTACCCATCTTTTCCGGTGCGAGAAGAAGAGATTACTTCCAACTAGCTTTTTTCCCTAACCCTAACAAATGAATGATAGGCCGGCTTAGGATAATTGAAAACAAATTCACTTTTAGTAATCGGAGGCAGGTCAGGGGCCGGCGGGCACGCCCCCAGCTTCTTAAGTTTGGGAATTGTGCCGGACCAATGCTACGAGCTTCCGGAATCCAATGGAATCTTCGTAAAGTCGTAATGGTCAATGATGATGGCCTTGGGGAGGGAATCGGGAATCTTTTTGAAGAATCTGATGTTGTGCTTGAGGAGATGATTGAGACATCTGACATTCGAGATTCCAAGCCAGAAGAGCAAGTGCCTAATTGGACATCCACAAAACTCCTAGTTCCTCACTCGTCTTGGTAGACAAAGACATATCTATCTTGCTTATTTCTAAAATCGGTGGTAGTCTGAATAAGGCGTAAGACCCACCCTTTATGTCGTTTTACCTCTTTAAGCTTTAATTTCCCTCGTGATGTTTCAAAAGGCAGATTGGCCTATGGTCATGGCCAAAGTTTGTGCTTTCTTTTAATCTAAATGAAAGCCTCATCTAGTGCTTAAATCTATTTATTCACAACTTACTAATTTGTTTTAATTTTTTTTTTATCTGACATGGCTTATTTATGATTTCAGTAAAAATAACTTAAAACCCGCCAATTTCATGTCATGTCATAAGCTGAGTGAGCAAAATGAGATAGATGAGAATGAGTTCGAGGAATATGATGAAGAGACTATGGTTCCGAAACACCTCGTAGAAGAATTGATACAATTTGAGAATCAAGAGAAGCCAAACTTAGAGGAGACTGAGACTGTGAGCCTAGGAGACGAAAAAAGTGTTAAAGAAACTAGGCTTAATGTCCATCTCACAGAAACTCAGATAGAAGATTTCATCAGTTTGCTTAAGCAGTACATCAACGTATTTTCTTGGTCCTATGATGATATGCCCAGATTGAGCACATATATTGTTTCTCACAAGTTGCCGATCAATCCAGATTTCAGTCCGGTAAAGCAGAAAACTCAGAAGTTCAAGCCAAATTTGAGTTTGAGAATTAAAGAAAAAGTTACCAAATAGATTCAAGCCAAAGTTGTGGAGGTTACTAAATATCCAACTTGGTTAGCCAATATTGTTCCAGTGCCTAAGAAAGATGGTAAAATTAGAATATGTGTTGATTATAAAGATCTTAATAAAGCCAGTCCCAAAGACAATTTTCCATTGCCGAATATCCATATTCTTATCGACAACTGTGCTAAGCATGAAATGCAATCATCTGTGGATTGCTTTGCAGGTTATCATCAGATTTTGATGGATGAAAAAGATGCTGAAAGACAGCTTTCATTACACCTTGGGGTGTTTATCTTTACCGGGTAATGCCATTTGGTCTTAAGAATGCCAGAGCCATATACATGAGAGCCATGACAACTATCTTCCATGATATGATCCATAAGGAGATTGAAGTGTATGTGGATGACATAATCATCAAGTCCCGCAAGAGTTCAGATCACTTGACCCATTTGAGAAAGTTCTTTGATCGGTTGCGTCAATACAACTTGAAGCTAAATCCCGCTAAATGTACTTTTGAAGTACCCACTGGTAAATTATTGGGTTTCATAGTTAGTAGAAGAGGCATTGAGCTTGATCCTACCAAAGTCAAGGTGATTCACGATTTACTGCCTCCGAAGTCTAAGAAAGAAGTTATGAGTTTCCTTGGAAGATTGAACTACATCAGTCGATTCATAGCTCAATCCACGGTAGTTTGCGAGCCTATCTTTAAGTTGTTGAAAAAAGATGCACTGACGGTGTGGACCGAAGAGTGTCAAAAAGGTTTCGATACTATCAAAGATTATTTGATAAATCCACCAGTATTGGTACCTCCACGAGAAGGAAGTCCATTGTTACTATACTTTTCCGTCTCAGAGAATGCATTCGGGTGTGTATTATGACAACATGATGAACTTGGAAAGAAGGAACACACGATCTACTATCTTAGCAAGAAGTTTACTCCATATGAGGCTCGGTACACTCTATTGGAAAGAATATGTTGTGCTTTGACTTGGATTGCCCAAAAGCTGAGGCATTATTTTTCTTCATATACTACATATCTTATTTCCAAGATGGATCCATTGAAGTATATTTTCCAGAAAGATATGCCAATTAGAAAACTGGCAAAATGGCAAATGCTTCTCAGTGAGTTTGACATTGTGTATGTTACTCAGAAAGCGGTAAAAGGACAAGCCCTTGCCGATCACCTCACAGAAAATCCGATCGATGAAGAATATGAACTGCTCAAAACATACTTTCCTGACGAAGATGTGTTGTTCATAGGAGAAAGCATTTCTGAGTCATACCCTGGTTGGAGGGTATTCTTTGATGGAGCGGTGAATTATAATAGAGCTGGAATTGGAGCGGTTTTAATATCATAATCTGGTCAACATTACCCTATGGCGGCTAAACTTTGATTCCATTGCACCAATAATATGGCAGAGTACGAGGCTTGCGTTCTTGGTATAATGTTAGCCATTGACATGAATGTCTAAGAGTTGCTGGTAATTGGAGATTCAGACTTGTTAATTTACCAGGTTCAAGGGGAATGGACCGTGAAGAATTGCAAAGATTGTGCAAAAGATTTTGAAAGATAGAGTTTATGCACACTCCAAGGCTGCAAAATGAATTTGCCGATGCTCTTTCCACTATCTCCTCTATGATCAAGCATCCCGATCAGAATTACATTGATCCTTTGGAGATAGATTTAAAGGAACAACTTGCTCATTATTCGCATGTCGAAGCGGAACTAGATGGAAAGCCTTGGTATTATGATATATAGAAGTACCTAGAGACTAGAATTTATCTAGAAGATGCGACATCCAATCAAAATAAGGAAATACGTCGATTGGCTAATAATTTCTTTCCAAGTGGGGAAATCCTTTATAGGAGGACACCAGATTTGGGACTCCTCAGGTGCGTAGATTCCATGGAAGCTACAAGACTTCTTGAGGAGGTATATGCTAGAGTATGTGGACCTCATATGAATGGGCTTACCTTGGCAAAGAAGATCCTTCGAGCTGGTTATTTTTGGATGACTATGGAGCACAATTTTTGTAGATTTGTGCAAAAGTGTCATAAATGTCAAGTGCATGGTGATTTGATCCGAGTACCCCATCACGAATTTAATGCTTTGGCATCGCCTTGGACATTCGTGGCCTGAGGCATGGATGTCATTGGTTCAATTGAGTCAGCCGCCTCTAATAGACATAAATTTATTTTGGTTGCCATTGATTACTTCACCAAGTGAGTGGAAGCAAATTCTTATAAATCTGCGACGAAGAAGGTAGTAGTTGATTTCGTTCGTAACAACTTGATATGTCGATTTGGACTACCTGATTCCATTATTACAGACAATGGTGCAAACCTTAACAGTCATTTGATGAAGGAGATATGTGAGCAATTCAAGATTACTCACTGAAATTCGACTGCTTATCGTCCTCAAATGAATGGAGTTGTAGAAGCTGCCAAGAAGAACATCAAAAAGATTTTTAGAAATATTATTGATAATCACATAGGTTGGCATGAGATGTTATCATATGCTTTGTTGGGATACCGAACAACCGTTAGAACATCAATCGGAGCAACTCCATACTTGCTAGTATATGGGACAGAAACAGTGATACCTGCTGAAGTAGAAATACCTTCATTGAGGATCATTCAAGAAGCCGAACTGAGCAATGCTGATTGGGCCCATAATCGGATTGAACACTTAGCCTTAATTGATGAAAAAAGGATGACCACTATTTGTCATGGCCAAGTATATCAATAGAGAATGATTCGTGCTTTCAACAAAAAAGTGAGATCTCGAACATTTGAAGAAGGACAATTGGTCCTCAAACGCATCTTCCCCCATCAAGATGAGTATAAGGGGAAATTTGCACCAAATTGGCAATGACCATACATGGTTCGTAAAGTGTTATCTGGAGGTGCCTTGATCCTGTCAGAGATAAATGGCCAGGAGTGGCCAAAACCAATCAACTTGGATGCTATCAAGAGATACTACGTTTGGAGATTAGTTTTTCTCTCATCAATTTCCTTATAATCGTATCATTTGCTTGTAATTGCTTATGTCAAGTTCTTATATCCTTGTATTGAACTACGTCTGGCCTGAATTCTCAAAAATGAGATACGTAGGCGGCCTATGTCGGCCTCGGTCATTTTCTTATTAAAATTTCCTATTTCTTTTATTCCCAAAAGGGGAACTACGTTTGACCTGATTCCTGCCTCAACGAGATTCGTAGGCGCCACAACGGCTCAGTCATACACCCCATAAAATTTCCATTTCCCTTTATAATGGAAATTAAGGCAGAATTCTTGAGAGGAGCTCAAAAATTCTAAAGATCCTTTGCCAGTAAAACAAGATTGAGCATGCATTAGGAAAAGGCAACTAGGGCAGAATTTTTGAGAAGATCTCAAAAATTCCGCAAGTCTTCCTACCAAAGACTTGAGAAATGCCAAGATATTTCACTGGGGCAGATTTTTTGAGAAGATCTCAAAAATTCTATCAAGTACTATCAGAAGTTCAAAGTTAATGACAAGTAATCTCCAACATGATCAGAAGCTCATGAACCCCAATATCTCAGAAATTCAAAGTCAAACTTCATATTTCCCCAGCTTAAAAGAACTTTTAGATTGGATATATCGAAACTTGAACTGAAGTGTTTACTTAAGCTTTAATGTGACATGACACTTGGCAGTGACACTCATCAAATTACTTTTCAAAAATCTATTTCTTCTTAAAACTTTAGACATATATCAAATATTTTGTATAAAATATAGATCTATCTTATGTCTACCAAGAAGCGGGAAGCTAGAAGTAATCAACCAAAGATAGCAAGATGAAGAGCAAGCAATCAAAGAAATCAACACAGATTAGTTCATTTAAAACTAATAAATTTTTTGTGGATGCAGGATTACAAGGATATCAAGAGATCATTATGTTCAACAAATATGGGAAAGTCAGAAGAGAAAAAGCGCCCAAGACTGACATTTTATTTATGCAGGAAAGGCATTGATATTCCTGCGATAAGAAGTGGTATTTTGAATAACAATTTCTTGTTCATATTTCTCAACAAAAATAGTAGCCACAACGAAGATACAAGTGGTCAAAGAAAAGTAGGTGAAATCATCGAAAGGATGGCACTTTAAGATTTACAAATGACTATAATAACGTCATATTGCATTTTCCGATGTCAAAGACGTCTGAAGGGAACACGTAAGACCTATCAAATATCGAAGAGAATTTAAAGTGCAACTTGCCAAAAAATATTCATTATCACGTTAAAGTCGGAAAAGGCTAACGTTGAAGGATATTTGTAAGTCACATCCATACCAGACACGGTGATGTGCATTGCTGAAAGGTCATTTCATATCATATTACCAAAGGTGGTAATATCATTGCCGAAAGGCCATTTCATATCATATCATCAGAGGTGGTGATTTCATTTCCAAGAGGGCCATTACACATTCAAACCGCCAAGAGGGACATTACATCTTCCAATGTCGAGAGGGGCATTGCATTTTCAAACCGCCGAGAGGGCCATCATATATACAAATGCCAAAGGGTCATTCCATCTTCAAACTGCCGAGAGGGCCATCATATATGCAAATGCCAAAAAGGGTCATTGCATCTTCAAACTGCCGAGAGGGCCATCATATATGCAAATGCCAAAAGGGTAATTGCATTTTCAAACTGCCGAGAGAGCCATCATATATGCAAATGCCAAAAGGAACATCACATCTTCAACTGCTAAGAGGGCCATTACATATTCCAAATGCCAAGAGGGCCATTACATATTCAAAATGCCAAGAGGGACACTGCATTTTCCAAAACCAAGAGGGCCATTGCATGTTCAAACCACCGAGAGGGCCATCCGTATTATATTATCAAAGGTGATAATATAATTGCAGAAAGGATCAACATCATCATCTTACCAATGAAGCACCAGTGCCCTACCAATGGATTAACATCATTCTACCGAGGGATCATTATCATCATCATCATCCTATCAATGAAGCATCGTCATCAGCAGTACTGCATTATCGAGAAAGTCATCATCATTGTAGCATCACATCAATTCATCATCTATTGCATCAAAACCGATAAAGGCTGATGTCAGAATATTTGCAAAAAAAAGTGATGAATACGGTAAAACATGCCACTTCTCTATATAAATTACAGTTTCTACTAACAAGTTTATTTCACTCTTTGCTGAGAGCATCCAAGAGGATGAATTCTCAAATCAATCCACAGGTGCGGATGACATAAAAAAGGATGTAGCACAATGTGGAACTTTTCTTAGCAGCGTACTAGAACATAGTTCGAAGAGGAGTATCAAACTTTTAGGACGGAAGCTGAGGAGTGTTGACACCAAATTTTGGTATGATATTCCTAAAGTTAATACTTTTTAAGTATTTTATTTTTTTAAATAGGTCAAAATACATGTTTTACCATTTTAATGCAATTTGTTGATAATTTCCTTATTCTCAAAGTATTAGCATTTTTGTCGGTTAATTTTGTTTATATTATTTTGTCACAATCGGTTGAATACGCTCAAATATTTGTTAATTTTTATAAAATCATTATTTCTG
This sequence comes from Solanum tarapatanum, assembly GCA_029582485.1. Taxonomy (NCBI): domain Eukaryota; kingdom Viridiplantae; phylum Streptophyta; class Magnoliopsida; order Solanales; family Solanaceae; genus Solanum; species Solanum tarapatanum. Next base: position 50,960 of record JAJOOB010004908.1, on the reverse strand, counting down.
TTAAATTACATTTTTTACATGTAATTGGTTACATTTGTTACATTTTTCATATTCATTTTATTTGTTAATTTCATTTTGATATTTTGTACAATCCAGAAATTCATTCAAATATAGTAATATTTCATACACAAACATTTTATTGATCGGTTTTTTTGACACACGATTTTAAAATAGTGATATTGTAGTTTTCAACTCCCTATATAAAGAATAGTGTGCCTATTAGGTTAAGGGTGGTGGATAAAATTTTAGGGGCATTTTTTTCCAGATTTTTATTCTTTTATTGTTCATTATCAACGGAGTTCCACCTAAATTTGGCGAGTCCAACACCAAAAAACCACATTCATTTTCTCCTTTGTTCCAGCAACAACCACCCACACCACTAGAACCTCGCCAGAAACAACCAAAAGCCACCACAAACCACCAGATTCCAACCCGCTCAAACCAGAACCACGTTCACTTTCCCTTTTCGGCAGAAAACAACCAACCATCACCACTAAACTTCACCGAAAAAACCCACCACAAAACCCCAAACCCCATTTTGTTCTTCTTCAGCCAGACAACTCCAGCCAGTCACCGAGCAGCAGCTGAAACAACACCAAACATCCACCAGACAACACTAGAAACAACCCACGAACTCCATTAAAAACCACCAGAAAACACCCATAAAAACCCCACCACTAAACCCCGATTTTCCTTCGCCAGACCCATCAAAAACCAATACTAAACAACTCCAAACCACCAGAAAACGCCATTAATGGCGGCACAAACCCGACCTACTAACAACAGCTCCGGTGAGGAGCGAGGAGCTCCGATGAACCAAAGCAAAACAACAAGCACCATTGTCGGTCCCCTTTCCCTCTTCCCCTTAACGATTTTCTTTTATTTTTAAGTGTTTCAGCTGAAATAACCATGAACTCCGGCATGGAGCTCCAAGCTCCGAAGAACTGGAGCACGCGACTCAAACCTCCTTTTTCCCTTTCCCTTCCTTTCGATCTTTTGTTTGCTTTTGCACATATTTCAATGAGCTACGAGCTTCAAATTCGGCGAATCTCTAAACTCCAGCGAGAATGAATCAACAAGAACGACTAAAATTCCTAAATCTCCCCAAATTTTTGATCTTTTCGGTAAACTTCGCTAATTATTTTATTTTAGTCATATTTGTTTAACATTTTGTTAATATATTTATCTGTTATGTTGTGTTGGTTTTCTAATTCTCTTATATTTATTCATTTTTGTTCTTTTATCTTGTTAGTTTTTGTTTAGTCATTATTTATATGATTCTGAAAATTCGCATTTTGTTTATTCTAGTGTTAGTTTTAATTTGTGAGATTCTTGTTTCATTATTATTTATTAATTGTTCACTCCGTTCTTTTTTTCTCTTCTCTTTCTTTTTTTTCCATGTCATTTTCTTTTAATAAATGTTGTTAGTTCTTATATTGACATTGTTTAATCGGTGTATTCTAATGTTATGCTTATTTATGACTTTTGTTCCATTTATTGTTTGTTTTGTTGCTGATGTTATTGTTATTATTATTATTATATTTCAATGTTATTTATTAGATTTATGGTTATTATTCTGGTTGTTATTATTATTAATATTATTGTCTATATTATTGATATTATTATGTTGTCCGTTTTGGTTGAGTTAATTTTAGCTATTTAGAATTTAATTAAGTTTTTTTACAAATTACAATAGGCCGATGAAGAAATTATCGTCGATTTTCAAGGTCTTCCATATTAATAAAACGAGTTTTTATTTTTAAGTTATTATTTGATTCAATTATTTTTATTCTTTATTTATTTATTACTAACACTTTTACTAAGTGTCTTTACAGGTACCCGTAGTTACTTCCCATTGAAGTTATTCGAACGAAGTTCGAATTATATTCTTTATTCATTATTTTGTATATATTGACGTTAGGCAAACTTAGGCTGCTTCTTATTTTGTTATTTCATTGTATTATTTGTGTATATTGCATGTTTATTATACTTGTATATTATTTTTATCTCCTTCTCAATTTAAAATCATGAATTCAGTCGGGACCCACAATTGTAGATTTCGAAGGATTTCTAACACCTTTCTTTCGAAATAACTTGAACCCCTTACCTAGAATCTATTGGTTTCGTAGACATTTATTTTAAGTTAATTTGTTAATTGGTTTCCTAGTTTTCCAAAAATTAGGTGGCGACTCCCTTTTACCCTTTTAACCCATTTACCCCTTTTTACCCTTTTTACAATTCTTTCAATTCCTTTAAAACGAATTGCTATTTTTTGGTTAGTCACCACGACGTTGCGTCTTCTCAAAGGATGTCAACAGAATGATGACTCTGTTGGGGATATTGAGGTTCTAACCATTATGGGTTCATTTTTTAAAATTGAGGAGACTATTCTTTTATTTTGTTATTCATTATATCTTGTATATTTTATTGATTATTTAGATGTTGTATTCATTATTTGTTCATTGTTGATTGTACATTGTTGTTGCATTCATAACATTTTTTTATATATGTATAATATATTAAAGAACGATTTTTGCATAATCGCAGCTGGGCTTTTGTATACTCAACCATTTTTCAGAATGATCAACAATTTATTGGTACGTCAGTCGTCCAATGGTTGTCATGAGTTCCAGCATAAGTTGTCCACTTGGGTTTTCAGTCTTTCAAAAACCATTATTGCTAACCTAGTTTTAGAATATTCATAGTCCCAGTCCAATCTTTTATGCAAGTCAGAATCTGTTGGAACTACGTTTGATCTGATTCCTGCTTCAGCGGGATACGTAGGCGTCATATGGGCTCGGTTATGTTCTCTGTAAGCTTTCCATTATTTCAAGGCGGTAACCGGGGAAAAATATTTTGAGGTCACCAAAATTTTTACAAAGGAGACAATTGTTACAAGATTAAATACTGGAGATTGTTGAAGTTGAAACATGGGCAAAATATTTTAAGGAACGCCCTCAAAACTTTCACCAAGGTTGTACTCAGACACCAGAATTTAGGAGGCTTCACTCCGAGTTGGTTTGTATATTTTGCAGTAATTTTTTGTACATGATGTCATATTCATTGTGTATCTTTGATTTTTATTTATATTACATTCTATTAAAAATATTGTTTTAGTTGACATTTTTTAAGTTGGGTTGTCCACCCTTCAATGTGACTCATCAATTTTTTATTTTTGTTACTTTTTTTTGAATTAATAAAAAATATTTTTTGTTAAATTTGGTTTGTCCGCCCTTCGATGTGACTCACTGATTTCTTCATTCTTGTTAAGTTTTTTTTTAAAATAATAAAAAATATTTTTTGTTAAATCTAGGTTTCCCGCATTTCAATGTGGCTCATTGGTTTTCTATTCGCATTATTTTTCCTTTCAAAAATCATTTGTTGTTCAAAATATAGGTTTTTTGTCATATTTGGATGAACTACGCAAACCTGATTCTCATCAATGAGATACGTAGGTAGCCCTTCTAGGGTTCGGTATTCTTTATTCAATTTTTTTTTATCTTTTATTCTTTAAATGTTTACATCTTTTAAATCATTTTTTGACTTGGTTGGTGCCAACACAATTTAAGTGTGCATGCGAAAAATAATTTGTACAATGGAAAAGATTGACTTCTTGTTAAACCATAGTTTCTTTTGGTACCTCTCATTCACACTTTTGTCACACTTGAAAATATTCTTTTACATACATTCAAGATTATAACAAAACCAGATTCATTGTTTCATGCGTATTGTGTGGTGAGATTTTGAATTAAATTTAATTGTGTTGCTTTGTTGATCTAGAACTTGGCATAAATATTGTTGAGGCGAAATCTTGAGTAATGTTTGATTTGAGAAATGATTGTAGGCCTTCTTTGACCCATTTGTGCCTTTCAAAGCCCATCAAATGAGATCAATCCCTAGCATGTGCCACTTTGAGCCTTAGTCTTTTCTTTGGATAACCACATTTTAGCTTATACCCTTTTTAAGTGCTTGTACGCACTATCTCTCTTTTGGCCTGACTTTCTTGAGCGCATCGAAGACGTGCAAGTTACAAAGAAGATTCAAAGTTCAAAATTGTCAAAGACAAAGGTTACAAAGTCCCTGAAAGTTAAAAATACAAAAATGACTTCAAAGAAAGAAGAAAAAAAATCAAAATTCCCCACAATTTCAAGCAAGCAAAATTTCAACAAAAGAAGAAGAATGCTCCAGACCAAATGGAGAAAGTTCAAAAGATGATGAGAAGGGGAAAAAGCTCAGACAAGCAAAACTTCAAAAGAAGTCAAAAAGTATGAGATAAAGGGACAACAAAAAGTATAAACGCTAAAGTGTAACAAATGTTGAAAACACAGATTCAGTATAATGCTCAAGAAAGGATTAAGTCACTTTTACTCCAAAATATTGTCCTGGCCATCCCCAAGCCTACATTACAAGTCAATGACAAGTCCTACATGATTTCATTTCAAATGTTCTCACATTAGTGGAGATTTACATGAAGTTCAAGCCTATGGTATCACACTTGGATGCGTTGAACATTTTTTCTGAATGTGAGCGTGCTTTTCCAAATGTCCCCAAATCAAAATACTTTAAATGTGTGTAAATTGGGACTTTCTTTGTAGTGATGGCACTTGAAACATGATTTTAGGTCTAGTTCAAAGCCTTTGTTTGTAGCAAGATGGACAAATCTTATCGTTACTTAAGTACATTTGAGGTACCACTTAAATTCATAGGAATTACCTCGAAGTCAATCTCAGTTTTAAAAAGAAAGAATTGTGAGAATTTTTTGTACGATACTATTATTTGCGCTAACCAACTTAAAATATGTTTCATTGTTCATAAAATAAAAATGGGTTGAAACCCACTTTTCAATATTTGTCCATACCAATTTTGTGGACCGTTTCATTGTTGATATTTGTCCATACCAACTTTGTGGACTGTTTTATTGTTGATGTTTATCCATACCAATTTTGTGGACCGTTTCATTGTTGAATTTTTTCCAAACCAACTTTGTGGACCGTTTCATTGTTGATATTTGTCCAAAGTAACTTTGTGGATCGTTTCATAGTTAAAACTGTATTTTTGGGTCGTCATATCCTTCAAAATGACATCTTTTTATTTTTGGATCGTCATATCCTTAAAAATGACATATTTTTATTTTTGGGTCGTCATATCCTTCAAAATGACATCTTTTTATTTTTGGGTCGTCATATTTTTCAAAATGACATCTTTTTAAATTTGGATAGTCATATCCTTCAAAATGACATTTTTAAAAATTTAGGTCGTCATACCTTTCAAAATGACATTTTTAAAAAAATAACATTAATTTGTTATCTCAAATAAAGTGATGCTTTTTAAAATTGGTTTGTTGTGCCGTTCAATATGACACTTTTTATTTTGTTATTCCATTTCAAAATGACATTTTTTTTATTTCATGTTGTTATTAAATTTGAATTGATGCATTGGTTAATACCTTGTTCATATGAGGCCATGTTTGCATAATTTATGTTGCATTTATGTTACATATGTTACCAACATTATTATTGCAGATTTTGTGATACATCATTCATATTAAGTTCAAGATTGGGTTGTCATCTCCCTTCAAATGACATGTTATATTCAAGTTAGGTCGTCCACCTTTCAAAGAGACACGTTGGATTGCTACCTCTTTCAAAGTGACATATTATATTCGTCGTCCGCCTTTCAAAGAGACACGTTGGGTTGTCACCTCGTTCAAAGTGACATATTATATTCGTCGTCCGCCTTTCAAAGAGACACGTTGAGTTGTCACTTCCCTTCAAGTGACACTTTAAGTTCAAGATTGGGTTGTCATTTCCTTTCAAATGCACGTTAAGTTCAAGTTGGGTCGTCCGCCTTTTTCAAAGAGACGCATTGGATTGTCACCTCATTTAAAGTGACATGTTACATTCAAATTGGGTCGTTCGCCTTTCAAAGAAACATGTTAGGTTGTCACCTCGTTCAAAGTAACATGTTATATTCAAGTTGGGTCATCCGCCTTTCAAAGAGACGTGTCCGATTGTCACCTCGTTCAAAGTAACATGTTATAATCAAGTTGGGTCGTCCGCCTTTCAAAGAGACACGTTGGGTTGTCACCTTGTTCAAAGTGACATATTATATTCGTCGTCCGCCTTTCAAAGAGACACGTTGAGTTGTCACATCCCTTCAAGTGACACTTTAAGTTCAAGATTGGGTTGTCATCTCCTTTCAAATGACACGTTAAGTTCAAGTTGGGTCGTCCGCCTTTCAAAGAGACATATTGGGTTGTCACCTCATTCAAAGTGACATGTTATATTCAAATTGGGTCGTTCGCCTTTCAAAGAGACACGATGGGCTGTTACCTCGTTCAAAGTGACATGTTATATTCAAATTGGGTCATCCGCCTTTTAAAGAGACACATTGGGTTGTCACCTCGTTCAAAGTGACATGTTATATTCAAATTGGGTCGTCCGCCTTTCAAAAGACATGTTGGGTTGTCACCTCGTTCAAAGTGACATGTTATATTCAAATCGGGTTGTCCGCCTTTCAAAGAGACACATTGGGTTGTCACCTCTTTCAAAGAGACATGCTATATTCAAATTAGGTCGTCTGCCTTTCAAGAGACAAGCTAATTAGTCACCGCGTTCAAAGTGAAATGCTATCCACACAATCCTCCTTTCAAAGAGGTACACTACTTTCATTGTGCAATTTTGCAAGTAACATTGGAGGTATGTGACTGTTTTCCGTTTACAATCAATCTCTACCTTTTGTTTATTATTTTCAGCTCAGTCAACGGACGTAGAGTCTTGCTAAAAAGCTCTACTAACATCTCATTTTGTTTTGTTCAAAGTTTATCAAACCAAATTTGGGTTCATCAACTTTGTTTGATCAGGATCTCTTTCATCGATCTTAATCAAACAAAGGGGAAAGTTGTTGACACCAAATTTTGGTCTGATATTCCTAAAGTTAACACTTTTTAAGTATTTTATTTTTTAAATAGTTCAAAATACATGTTTTTTCCATTTTAATGCATTTTGTTGATAATTTCCTTATTCTCAAAGTATTAGGATTTTTGTCGGTTAATTTTGTTTATATTATTTTGTCACAACCAGTTGAAATCAAAGTCTACCATGTTTAGCTCGACTAAGTCAGCCACGGTGTCCTTGTGATTGACATAGATGACACAATCACGATAAACTATCTAGGCTAGAATCAACTCACCAAGAGGAGTGAAAACACTGAAACGGTCAAGAAATCGTTCAGGAAGAATATCGAACTTCATATCTTTATACGGAGTCACAAAATATAGACTTGCACCTGGATCAAGTAATGCATATACATCAAAAGTAAAGACTTTGATCATGCCAGTGAAAAGATCTAGTGAATTCTCTTGCTCTTGGCGAGTGGTGATAGCATACAAATGGTTTTCTCCTCAAGTAGCTCCTCTTGGAGAGCTCTATCTACTAGGGCCACTAAAGAAGATTGGGATCTATTGCCCTCATTACCATTTCCTTTACTGTTCTTAGAGCACTCTCCCATGAAGTGACCTGCCTGACCATACTTCTATTGCGCACTTCGCTCGTTGTCTCAGTTCTCTGCCCCCTAAATGGTAATATCTACTTCTTTGTTTACTTTTCATTTCGATTCCGAGTATTATATGTTGAACATGTCTCTGTTGGGTCTTCCTCGGCTTCATTCTCACTTGGATCTAATATGAATAGTTATAATTTATTACCTTTGCTGCTAGAATTCGTGGCTGATCATTGTGTTATTCATACTTTGCCTCAATTAGATGTTCAAAACAGCTTGTAGTTGTTTAAGTTTATCTTTCGTGTTTTTTCGAATCACATGTTCGTTTTGCTTTGACTCTCGTGCCTAATGTGCTCTCAAGCATCAGTGAAGCTACTTCGATATTATGTGTTAGTCGTCATATGGATTAACTCGATTTGGTATCTTTATGTTAAGCTGAATCTATGTTTGAGTTTGTTTGAGATGATCTATATTTCATTTGGTGTCAATGAATATGTTAGTTGCATCGTTCTGTTTTGAGTCACTGTTATTTGCAATTTTGGTAGTCTTCTTTATCGTTTAGTTATATCAAGTTTTCAACTAGCAATTTAAGTATGTTATAACTTCCTGTTTAATCTAGTTTGTAGCTGTTAAGATTACTTACTCATTCTATGCCTTAACCTCTTGTAGTTTCTGGTGTTGCGTGTGAATATTGTTTGATCAATTTTTTCATGTAAATTTTTGAGATAAAGTTATGAGCCATTTTATTTTGTTTCCAATTTGATGCTAGTTGTATGAATCCTTTCATCATATAGAAGTTATCTTATATGTGTTTTGTTTTCACTTAAAGTTAAGCAATTTTTTTTTCTTTCTCATAAAGCTAATCATCTCTCAATACTAAAATTTCATGATTGTGTCTGTTTTTGCCTATGCTTGGATAATTTCCTTGATGAAGTTTAGAGTTTATAGTGACTATAATTTGTCTAAAGCGGCATGTGTTGATTTATGGCTCCATTTGGGTTTCTCAAAGTTTGAGTTTAGATAGAACTACTTTGTCTTACTACTCATATTTCCAAGTATGTTGTTCGTGTGATTTTGGTCTGCGAACATGAGATACATGAAAACATTGTTGGTTTGTGGTTAAATTATGTGAAATAATTTAATTGACTTGTTTAATTATTTATGTTCGTTGAGTACTAATCCTTATTATCTTGTCTTGCATGAACCTCCCTTGGTTTGAGTCCATTGGACTCCCTTCTATCTCTTCCCTTTGCATTTTGGATGTGCCATGGAGTCCCGAACTCAGCACTATAGAGTTAAACTCATCATTTCAAGAAATTAGAAGCTGAAACAGGTCTCAAAAAGCAATAAAATGGGTTGTATACATTCGATATACACTGATATATATCAGGGGTATACAAAAAGGGGAATTGAGCCAAGCGCTCAAATCAGCAACGAGTTTGACCCAAAAAAAGGGTCCAAATTCATCTTCTCCTTTATTCTCCTAGATTATTTAATTGTATTACTCATTGTTAGTTTTTTTTTATTAACTCTAACTTTAAATAACTTAATTGAATTCCCCAAAGGATGAACTATTTTGGGTAAATCACATAAATATGTTATATTATAAAAATATTTACCATCTATGGCAACATAATTTTTCTAACTAAATATAACATTTTTTTTGTAATTAAGAAAATTGTACAACCTCTTTTTCAGCCCTTTTTTCTCTTCCTCCTCTTCTTTTTATTTTTTTTCTTCTTCGTCTCTTTCTCTCTTTTTTTAATTCTTTTTCTTTGATTTTTTTTTTTTGGAACCACAGGATAACCCGCAACCGCTACAACCTCTGCCCTTCGGGTGAGCACTTTGTGTGCACTGGGTAAACCCCCACTGTGTAATAGTCTGCAAACCACACAGGGGATGTAAACCGCACTAGGCAAGCCATATGCGACAGGCTCGACTCAAAAGGCATTGAGTGGGGATCGATCCCGGGTCATCTGTGTGGATAACCACCCTCCAAACCAACTAAGCCATCCCGAAGGACAACTTCTTTGAAATTCTCATTTAAATAACTATCCTCAAATTAGTTTTTACCCATATTTCACTATTTTTATCCAAAAACACGACGAAAAGAGGAACAGAAAGACCGAAAATTTGTACTAAATCATATTTTTAAGCAGAAATTTCAAATCTCTAAAATTACAGCAGCAAGAGTTCACCATTGATGGTCATTATAAAGTTTTAAATTTTAAAATCATTATTTGAATTTTATGAATTTGTGATTAATTTGGATAGCTAGGTTGTTCCTACAAATAATTGAAAATGTCGTTTGGAGTTTATATCTCAATTTTAAGAGGGTTTGGTTAAGTTTATAATTGATTTTAGGAGAAATATAGATTGAAACTCGAAAAAGGTGAAGATTATGGAACTATATCGCGATTGTATTAAAGTTGTATTAGATATGTTTCATAATTGTATTAAAATCATGAACAATACATTTATAATACATATTACAAACTTCACTCATTTTTTAGTGATATCAACCAAAATAATTTAAGTAACACACTTGTAATACATTTATAACATAGGCACAATACATTTGTAATCCATATTGTAAACATCACTCATGTTCTTAGTGATACAAACCAAAATAATTTATAAGACACATATAATACATGTTTTATTCATAAATAATACAAATTTAATTCAGTTATAGATTATTGTCTTGTCATTCGTTAGTTATGTTTTTCATTTATTGTTAATTTTCTCTTTTGATCAACTTTAATATTGTGTAATACACTTTTAATGTAAATTTAATTCATTTTGTAGTTTATTATTTGTTACAATTAGATTACTTATTTAATTCATTATTGATATAAGTTTAATTCACTCTATAGATCATTGTCTGGTGTTTCATTAGTTACATTTTTTATCCATGCTTAATTCTCTCTTCTAATTCAACTTTAATATTTGTGTAATGCACTTTTAATACAAGTTAATTCATTTTGCAGTTTATTGGTTGATTTGTTATGATTGAATTACTTGTTTAATTCATTATTGGTACAAGTTTATTCAGTTTACAAATCACATAATGCTCTTTCGTTTGCTACATTTTGCATTCATGTTTAATTCGCTTCTAATTCAACTTTAATATGTGTGTAATACATTTTTATTCAAGTTTAATTCATTTGGCAGTTTATTATGTTTCTTCATTTGTTACGATTAGAGTACTTGTCTAATTATTTATTGATACAAGTTTTATTCAGTCTACGAATCATTGGTTGCTCTTTCGTTTGCGATTAGTTTGGATAGGTCGTTCCTACAAATAGTTAAAAATATCATTTGGAGTTTACATCTCAATTTTAAGAGGGTTTGGTTGAGTTTAGAATTGATTTTAGAAACAATATTAGATTGAAGCTCGAAAAGGATGAAGTTTACGGAACTATATCGAGTTTGTATTAAAGTTGTATTAGATATGTCTCATAATTGTATTAAAATTGTATTAAAATCATAAACATTACATCCTACATTTATAATATATATTGCAAACTTCACTCCCTTTTTAATGATATCAGCTAAATAATTTAGGTAACACACTTATAATACATTTATAATACATGCACACAATACATTTTTAATACATATTACAACATCACTGACGTTTTTAGTGATACAAACCAAAAGTAATTTATAAGCCACACATAATACATTTTTTATTCATAATACATCTATAATATGTATTGCACACTTCACTCCTTTCTTACGGATACCAACAAGAATAATTTAGGTAATACACTAATAATACATTTATAAGATGTGCACAATACATTTTTAATACATATTGCAACCATTACTCATTCTCTTAGTGATAAAAGCAAAACTAATAAGATACATATAATATAAGTTTTATTCATGAATAATATGCGTTTAATTCAATTTATAGATCGTTGTCTTGTCTTTCGTTAGTTACATTTCTCATTCATTCTTAATTATCTCTTCTAGTTCAACTTTAATATTGTGTAATACAATTTTAAAGCAATTTAATTTATTTTACAATTTTTTTATTTATTTGTTATTATTGGATTACTTGTTTAATTCATTATTGATACAAGTTTAATTTACTCTATAAATCATTGTCTGATCTTTCATTAGTTACTTTTTTTATTCATGCTTAATTTTCTCTTCCAATGCAACTTTAATATTTGTGCAATACACTTTTAAATACAATTTTAATTCATTTTGTAATTTATTAATTGATTTGTTACGATTGAATTACTTGTTAAATTCATTATTGATACAAATTCATTCAGTTTACAGATCATAGAAATGTTCTTTCGTTTGCTACATTTTGCATTCATGTTTAATTCTCTTCTAATTCAACTTTAATATATATGTAATACATTTTTAATTCAGGTTTAATTTATTTTGCAATTTATTATGTCTCTTCATTTGTTACGATTAAATTATTTATCTAATTAATTAATTTTTGATACAAATTCTATTCATTCTACGAATCATTGACTACTCTACGAAAGAAAGTAAAGAGAGAAAGAAAGGGGAATAAAGCAACAGAAAGAGAGAGAAAGAGCAGCAAAAACAAAGCAAGAAAAAAAAACAATAAAAAGAAAGTAAGAAAGAAAGAGCAACAAAAAGAAAGCAAAGAAAAAAGAACAACGTATAGAAACAAAAGGGAGAAAGAGCGAGAAAGAGAGAAAAATTAAAAAGTTGAGCGAGAAAAAAGAGAAAGAGGTGAGAGAGAAAAAAAAACGTAATAAAATATATAGTATTGTTATATATTGTATAAATGGTAATAATTAAAGAATATATCTAAAATATGTAATTATTTTTTAAAAAGGATCCACTCAAGTAATTAATTTTCTTTGTGTTGGTTTATTTAATAAATTTTATTTTATCAACTCTTGCACCCTTATTTACTTATTCAAATGTTTTCTATTCAAAACTTTCACTTACTTTTAACTAGTTTAAAATGATTTCTTTGTTTATCAACTAAATTGGTGTAAATTATTTTCAAATGATTCAAACAAATGCTAATTAATCTAGTTTTGTTAAAATTCTAATCACTTGCAATTTAATTCAAATATTTCATTTTAGGTCCTTTTTAAAAATAAATAAATGAAATATGATTCTTTATTTAACTATTTTCTCAAAGTTTGAATATTGTAAATTACCTTTTGTATTAAACCATTTTTTTTCAAAGAATTAGTCAAAAATTATTTTAGTCAAGTCCTAGGATAACCGCATGTTAGCAGCTACTTCAAGTGCTAATAACTTCTTAGAGTAGAAATAAGAACCTCTTACCCATTTTCTCTAAATTTTTAAAGGTTTATCTGTTAAAGCATTTCTAAATTAAGTTTTCTTATTTTCTTTAAAAAATTAAGTGGAGACTCTTTTCTAAGTATTTTTCTTAAATTGTTTTATACTTTAAACATTTCAAAAAGTGATTTTTCTAAAGATAGTAAAATCACGGCATAACACCAATCACTTTCCTTATGATGTACTAGATGGCTTTGAGACTTATGCTAGACTTCCGTTTTTTTTCAAACTCTTTATGATACAAAACTGTCTTATGAACTCTTTAAATCCATTATCTTGTATGATGTATGCTAAGTGGCTTGTATAGGGTCTCTCGGGGTCCTATACGTCATGTTACGACTAGGGTGTAGTTTGGGTCGTGACATGAACGATAAAAGGTTCATCTATGCCATCCGTTAAAAAATTGGTTTATTTATTTCATTTTCATTTGAGAAAAGGCTCATCCATGCCATAATTAAATAACTGAAAATAATTTCGATTTTGCAAAAAATATTTTTATACGTGGTCAATTATAATTCAGCCACACCATTCGTGAAATTATTTTTAAAAAGAAAAAAACTCAAATATGTCATCGAACTTTGAGAAAAGACTCATCTATATATGCCATTTATTGTTAAGGGGTTCTCATTTCTTTCGTCCCCGTTGACAAACTTGACTCAGAAGATAGCGAAGTTTCAATGGTCTGAAGCTTGTGAGAAAAACTTTTAGGAATTGAAAACGGGGTTTACTACTGCCCCAGTGTTGACCTTACCGGAGGGTACACAAGGCTTTGTTGTGTATTGTGATGCGTCCAGAGTTGGAATAGGTTGTGTATTGATGCAGAATGAAAAGGTTATAGCTTATGCCTCTAGACAGCTTAAGATTCACAAGAAGACCTACCAACCCATGATCTAGAGTTGGCCGCTGTAGTGTTTACCTTGAAAATATGGCGTCACTATCTCTATGGTGTTTGTGTAGATGTGTTCATTGATCACAAGAGTCTTCAGTATGTATTTCATCAGAAAGTGCTTAATCTCACACATAGAAGGTAGTTAGAGTTTCTCAAGGATTATGACATAAGTATTCTCTATCACCCAGGTAAGGCTAATATTGTTGATGATGCTTTGAGCAGATTATCTATGGGTAGTATTATCCATGTTGAGGAAAGAAAGAAGGAATTAGCCAAAGATGTGCACAGACTTGCACGATTAGGAGTCCGACTGATGGATTCTAATGAAGGTGGAGTAGTAGTGATAAATGGGGTTGAATCATCACTAGTGTCTAACGTGAAGGAGAAACAAGACCAAGACCCTATTTTGCTTGAATTGAAAGCAAATGTTCATAAGCAGAATGTGATGGCTTTTGAATAAAGGGGAGATGGTGTATTGATGTATCAAGGTAGATTATGTGTACCAAGGGTGGATGAGCTCCAAGAGAGGTTCCTGGAAAAAGCCCATAGTTCCATATATTATATCCATTCCAGTTCCACAAAGATGTATTGTGACTTGAGAGATGTCCATTAGTGGAGTAGTATGAAGAGAGGTATTGCAGAGTTCGTTACTAAGTGCTTGAATTGTCAACAAGTCAAGGTACAACAGCAAAGGTAGGTGGTATAGCTCAGAACATTGATCTTCCGGAATGGAAGTGGGAAATGATTAACATAGATTTCATTAATGGTTTGCCACAGTCTTGCAGGCAGCACAATTCAATTTGGGTGATTGTAGATTGGATGACTAAATCATCCCATTTCTTACCAGTAAAGACTAACTATTCAGCAGAAGATTATGCCAGATTATATATTCAGGAGATAGTCAGACTTCATGGAGTTTGGGTGTCCATCATTTCAGATAAAGGTGCGCAACCGCACAATTTTGGAAGTCTTTCCAGAAAGGTTTTTGTTCGAAGGTGAACCTTAGTACTGCTTTCCATCCTCAGACTAATGGTTAAGCAGAGTGTACGATTCAGACTTTAGAGGATCTGTTGAGGGTGTGTGCGATTGATTTCAATGTTAATTGGGATGATCACTTACCTCTCATTGAGTTTGCTTACAATAGTAGTTATCACTCTAGCATCCAAATGGCTCTCTATGAGGCTCTTTATGGGAGAAGATGTAGATCTCCTATTGGATGGTTTGAAGTTTGTGAAGCTGGGTTGGTAAGACCTGACTTGATTCATCAAGCTATGGAGAAAGTGAAAATCATTCAAGAGAAAGGTTGAAGACAACGTAAAGTCGTCAGAAATCCTATACAAATATTAGGAGAAGAGACTTGGAGTTTAAGGTGGATGATTATGTTTACTCAAAGGTTTCACCCATGAAGGGTGTTATGATATTTGGTAAGAAGGGGAAACTTAGTCCCCGGTATATTTATCCCTACAGGATATCCAAGAGGATTGGCGATGTAGCTTATGAGTTGGAGCTACCGTCAGAGTTAGAATCAATCCATCCAGTATTCCACATTTCAATGTTGAAGAAGTGTCTATGCGATCGTTCACTTATTATACCTACTGAGAATATTGGTATTAAGGGAAACCTATTTTATGAGGAGATACCTGTTGAAATACTTTATCGTCAGATTCGCAAGTTGAGGACCACAGAGGTAGCACCAATCAAGGTCTTATGGAGGAATCAGTTTGTTGAAGAAGCTACTTGGGAGGCTCAGAAGGATATGAAGAAGAGATACCCATATACCTTTTCTTCCGGAGAAATTTTAGACCAAGGTAATGAATTTTTGTAAAACACTCTTTATATTGATATGCTATATTGTGTTAAAAATGCATGTTTGTTGTTTGAGTTGGGTGTTAGATGTCTCTACCCTCAGTTCTATTCAGAGTAATCTCATTTGAGGACGAATGTTCCCAATGGGGAGATATTGTAACACCCCGGTCTTAGAAAAAAACTAATTTTAGAAAGAACTAAATTGGAAATAGTCAATTTGAGAGTAGTGCAAGTTATTCTTAAATTGTGAGTTTTGGGTCAACTTCAGACGACCATAATTGTCAGCACATAATGAGTTAGCTAGCCCATGAGATATCAAATTGAAGGCATTGAGTCCTCTTTCCAACGTCATTGAGTTTGCTAAATTCTGAGTTCGAATGAAGGAGATATGCCCGTTTGACTGCAGCCTCTCTAAATAGAACTTTTCATCCATTTCCTGGAGAGGTATTTTGGTCTTTTCCTTACCCTATTAAGCCCACACGTTTTGGGGAAATCGCCAAGAATTTGGTTCTTTCGAGGTATGTGAGGTTTCTCTTAGTGACATATATGTTCATCCTCATGCCAAACATGTATTTCTTTCAGGAAATCATCCACAAAATCATTATGTATAGGTTCTTGCGGAATTCTAACGGTTTTACTTCATCCTTTATCAGTGGAATCATGTTGAATTGTTAAAGTGAGGATTTTTTTGAATGAGTGTGTCCTTAGTGTAAATTGAGTGTGTTTTTGATGAATTTCATTGGTTTTATGAATCTGAATGAGTTTGGGAATGAATCATTCGGTTCATAGTGGGTTAGGCCATGAATTGAACAAGAAAAACTCGTTAAAATTTTGGGTTTGGAGTGGGGCATCATGTCCCCAAGGCGCCAGGAGACCTATCGCGATGCGCCAGCAGTTCACCCTATCAAAAACCCAGTAAACGGGGCCCTGGCGCGATGTGCCACCTATGTACCCAATCAGACCCTAGTAAATGGAGGTCTGGCGTGACGCGCTAACAGTGCCCCTAATCAGACCCCCAGTAAATAGTTCATTCCTTGTTCTTGTTCCGTACTTGTTCCTTTGAGTTGAGTTGTCATTTTCTTTTTATAATTAACTATCCAAACCACCATTAATCATTGAAAGATCTTATGCACATTCCAATCATCGTTATTAAACTCACATTTTCAAGTCAATGTAAAGTTAAGAGGAAAGTTCAACGGTTTTATTTCATAAACACTTGAGAGTTTTCAAATGTTATTTATATAACTAAATGTGTACTTATGTATCTATGTTGATTATTGAACTTGAAAGATCAGTTCACAAGTACATGTTTTCAAGAATGTAAACACGTCTAATGTTTGAAAAGTATTTCAATCAAGTTCCATTTCCTGTGATGGGTGAATTGAGCATAATGTTATATCTATTATTTTGGGACTAGTATCGAGCAGCGAGTTGGGTTAGAGTTTCTTATGATTCAGAAGTCCCACAGAACTACGTAGCTAGAGTAGGATAGGATAGCATTGACTCTTCATGCGACTCCTCAATGCCTCTGAGAAGGCCAATTAAATGGATCCATCGTCACGATATAATCCTATACCTCAGTAAAGTATAGGGTGGCCCTGGCAACATGAGGTAAAATGTTGTATCATTACTAGGCTCATGGTAATGGTTGTCGGTTAGAAAAACTCCCCACAAGTAATGTCTACTATTTTCATGTTGCTTTCACTACATTATTATATTGTAAAGCTTAAATGGTTTTTCACTTCATATTCAAGTATTAATCCAATTATGTTGTGTCAATCCTTCAAAGCTAGATTATTGTTTACTCTAACATTTTCACGTACCAATACATTCAATGTGCTGACGTTATTGAACCTGTATAATTTCATGATGCAAATACAGGTATTCAGGATCATCAACAGGTGAATCGTTGAGATCATTATCCACCCGCTAACAACATTTGGTGAGGCCTCCTTGCTTTCAGGGGACTCCATTTCATTTTACTTAGTAGCTTTAGGAGGTGTCGTGGGTTGTGTCCCAACATACATATCACATTGTTAGAGGCTTTGTAGATAGATTGAGTAGATGTTTTCCATTGTTTTCTCATGATGTTCTATTTAACTCATGATTCATTCTCAGTGGGTATAATAAGTGAAGGAATTCACATACACTTCTTCAACATAGAAATGTGGAATACCATATATACTAATTCTAACTCTGACGGTAGCTCTAACTCATAAGCTACATCACCAACTCTCTTAATTATCCGGTAAAGGACCAATATACCGGGGACTGAGCTTCCCCTTCTTGCCAAATCTCATCACACCTTTCATGGGAGAAATCTTCAAGTAAACTCAATCATCCACCTCAAACTCTAAGTCTCTTCTCCTAACATCTGCATAGGATTTTTGACAAATTTGCATTGTCTTTTACCTTTCCTGAATAATCTTCACCACATGGTGACAAATCTGGTCCTATCAACTCAGCTTCACCACCTTAAACCAACTAATAGGTGATACACCTCTTCTCCCATAAAGAGCCTCATAGGGAGCTATCTAGATACTAGAGTAGCTATTGTTGTAAGCAAACTCTATGAGGGGTAAGTGATCATCCCAATTACTTTTGAAATCGATCACACATACCCTCAACATATCCTATAAAGTCTGAATCGTGTGCTCTACTTGGCCATCAATCTAAGGATGAAAAGCAGTACTAAGATCTACCTTCGAACCCAAACCTTTTTTAAAGGACTTCCAGAACTGAGTAGTGAATTGTGCAATTATATCTTAACTGATAGACACTTGAACTCCATGAAGTTGGACTATCTCTTGAATATATAGTGTAGCATAATCTTCTGTTGAATTGGTAGTCTTTACCAACAAGATATGATATGATTTAGTCATCCAATCTAGAATCACCCAAATCGAGTAATGCTGCTTGCGAGATTATGACAAACCAGTAATAAAATCTATATTGATCATCTCCCACTTTCATTTTGGAATAGTTATATTCTGAGGCACACCACCGGTCCTTTGGTGCCCTACTTTGACTTGTTAGCAATTTGGACACTTGGCAACGAAATCCGCAATACATCGCTTCATGCTACTCTACCAATAGACTTCTCTCAAGTCACGGTACATCTTTGTGGAACCGGGAGGGATCAAATATCTGGAGCTATGAGCTTCCTCCATGATCCTCTCTTGGAGTTCATCCACCTTTGGTACACACAATCTACCTTTATACCTTAACACACCATCTTCCACTTGTTCAAAAGCTATCATCTTTTGCTTAAGAACATTCACTTTTATTTCAAGCAAAACAAGATCTTGGTCTTGTTTCTCCTTCAGACACTAGTGATGATTCAACCCCATTCATCACAACAACTCCAGCTTCGCTAGAATCCAATAGACGGTCTCCCAATCGGGCAAGTCTATGAACTTCTTTAGACAATTCCTTCTTCCCTTCCTCAACGTGGGCAGTACTTCCCATAGATAGCATGCTCAAAGCACCAACAACAAGTTAGCCTTACCTTGGTGATAGAGGATAATCATGTTGTAATCCTTGAGTAACTCTAACCACCTCCTCTGTCTTAGATTAAGCTCTTTTTGACTGAAAATATACTAAAGACTTTTGTGATCGGTGAACACATCTACACGAATACCATAGAGATAGTGATGCCATATTTTTAGAGCAAACACTGCCAACTCGAGATCATGAGTCAGATAATTCTTCTCGTGAATCTTAAGATGCCTGGAGGCATAGGTTGTAACCTTACCATTCTGCATCAATACACCACCAAGTAAAACTCTAGACGCATTAAAATACAATACAAAGCCTTTTGTACCCTGCAGTAGGGTCAACACTGGGGCAGTAGTTAATCGGGTTTTTAAGATCCATGAATGCTGCAGGAGTATTAGTTAAACCAAAAGACATAACAAGAAACTCATAATGACCATACTCGGTCCAGAATGTTGTCTTCAAGATGTCATTTCTCTTGCTCTCAATTGATAATAACCAGATCTAAGGACTATTTTAGAAAAATAAGTGGCACCCTTGAGTTGAAAGAAAAGATCATGAATTCTCAGAAGAGGATACTTATTCTTTATATTGACCTTGTTCAACTGGCGGTAATCAATACACATCCTAAGATAACCATCTTTTTTCCTTAAAAATAAGACGAGAGCGCCCCAAGGTAAGACACTAGGTCGAATAAAACCTTTATCAAGAAGATCTTTCAACTGCTCTTTTAACTCTTTTAAATTAGCTCGATCCATTCTATATGGCAGAATAGAGATACGTTGAGTATCTGAAAGAATGTCAATGCTGAAGTCTATTTCTCTCTTAGGAGGGACTCCGGGAAAATCATCTAGAAAGATCTATGGATACTCACTCACAAATGGAACTGACTGAATAGGCGGTGTCTCAACACTAAATTCATTGACTCGGACTAGGTGATAGATGCACCCCTTAGAGACTAACTTTCTAGCCTTAAAATGTGAAATGAAACGATCCTTAGGCACTGCTGAACTACTTTTCCACTCTACAGCTGGCTCATTAGGAAACTGAAACTTAACTATTTGAGTTCTACAATCAACTGAGACATAACAAACATCAAGTCAATCCATACCTAGAATGACATCAAAGTCTACCATGTTTAGCTCGACTAAGTCAGCCACGGTGTCCTTGAGATTGACATATATGACACAATCACGATAAACTATCTCGGCTAGAATCAACTCACCAAGAGGAGTGAAAACACTGAAAGGGTCAAGAGGTCGTTCAGGAAGAATATCAAACTTCATAGCTATATACGGAGTCACAAAAGATAGACTTGCACCTGGATCAAGTAATGCATATACATCAAAAGTAAAGACTTTGATCATGCCAGTGAAAAGATCTAGTGAATTCTCCTACTCTTGGCGAGTGGTGATAGCATACAAATGGTTTTCTCCTCAAGTAGTTCCTCTTGGAACGCTCTATCTACTAGGGCCACTAAAGAAGATTGGGATCTATTGCCCTCATTACCATTTCCTTTACTGTTCTTAGAGCACTCTCTCATAAAGTAACCTGTCTGACCATACTTAAAACAACCATTGGAGCCATCACGACACGCTCATGGGTGGTTCCTACCGCACTTAGAAAATGTAGGAGTTCAATTAGCCCGTCGTGTCGCACTACCCTGAGACTGAGTAGGTCTAGCTTTGGAATTCTGGGAGTTCTAGTTCCTGAAGTCACCTATGTTATTTGGTGTAAGTGTACTAGCTCATGATGGAGCAGGTCTAGTTGGCCTTTTTTTGAAAAGATGACCAGTACACATTCCCGCCGGTCTTCTATTATCCAGACTCATGACATGTTTCTTAGCCCTCTTACTCCGGAATTCTTCCCTATCTTTCAACTTATCTTGCTCAACCTTGTCACATAGACCATAAGTTTGTCTATGTCCATGTCTCTTATCAACATAGCTTCCTTGCCTTCCTTACTTGACAAGCGAGACAACACAGATACAAACAAACTTATCCTGCTTCTCATATCTGCCACCATCTTGAGAGCATAACGGGACAACTGGGTGAACTTAAGGTTGTACTCATGTACACTCACGGCCTCTTGTTTAAGATTCAAGAATTCTCTCATATTTTCTTCCCTTAGCTCACGGGGAAAGAAGCGCCCTAGGAAGGCACTTTAAAAAAGAGTCCAACTCAAAAGTTGTGCCCCTTTAGCCCTGCTCTTCTTCCATTAGTCGTATCATATCAAAGAAACACCCTTGAGTTGTTATGAAACTAACTCCACATGCTCAGCATCAGTTAAACACATAACTTCAAAAACTTTCTGAAGCTCCTCCACAAAGTTCTTGGGATCCTCAGTGACATTTAACCTTGTGAATTTTGGAGGATTCATTCTTAAGAACTCACGAATCCTGGATGTATTAGCCACATCCTGACAAACTACTTTTTGTTGACCAGCTTGATTCACCACAATTTGACTCAACATTCGGATAGAATCCCGAAACTCAACATTTGTGGTCTCTCGTTGAGGGGGTTGCACTTTTGGTACATTAGGTACCCCTTGGTCTTATGGATCAACATTTCTTCTTACAGGACAACCTCAGACAACTCTTCGTAGAGGCATGATCTTAAAATATACGCACAAGTATGAATTAGAAAGAAACATCTACAGAGTTGAACTATATCGCAAGAATAAAGGGTAAGAAGAAAGTGAAATTTTTCAGCAATGTCGCAACATCCTGATTATAGATATGGCGTGCTTCACACCGATAAATAAGACTCTATTGACATGAATTCATAGACACCATAGGCCTCTTGAACTATGTGCTCTGATACCAAGTTTGTCAAACCCCGAGCTTACACCCTGGGCATGGCCAGCACTCGAGAACTATCACTGGTCCCCAAGCGAACCCTTGGTCTAGTTGACTACTTAGCGAAAGAATTACTCAAGTAAAATAAGAGCTCAATTGAAAAGATTAACTTATAATGTCTTAATAACTAATTAACTCACTAGATGTCTGACAGTATTTAAATTAACATAACAATCAACTCAAAGTCTTTAAACCATTAACAAGGGAAATGGGAAAAAGATTCTTCAACTACTACTGTCTATGAAGCCTCTAAATAATAAGATGGATTTTGGGAGAAGACCCCCAATAACCTAACAAGAACAAAAAAAAACAATAATGTGAAGCCCTCTAAAAAGTAAGAAGGCTCACCAAAGCTAGTTGGAATGCATTGGGATCAACGAAGCGCCTTGTCACGCCCCGAGCCTACACCCTGGGCGGGACCAGCACTCAAAGACCATTGCTGGCCCCAAGCGAACCCTTGGCCTGACTTACCTAACTCAGCGGAAAACTTAACTCAATCAGAATAACTCCATGCAACGAAAGGTCATAAAACAACCCAACTGATAAAATCTTGGCCAAAAAGGCAACTCGAGTCTCAAAATAGAATATTTATATATATACATAGATGAGAGAGTCAATATTAACTGACTAACTGACTGTCTATGAAGCCTCTATAACACTGAGATGGATGTTGGGACAGACCCCACAACATCCTAATAAAACAAAACTAAGAGAACAAAATAACCGAGTCTTCCGGAATGCAAAGAGGCTTACCACTGACTCTGGAGTGTTCAGCAGGATCAACGACGTGCTGGATGCTGATCCTGGGTACCTGTGTCTACATCATCATAAGATGCAGGCCAACTGGCATCAGTACATTGAATGTACGAGTATGCGAGCTGGAAAGCTAAACAACAACTTAAGCTTGAAAGGCGTACAAAGGAACTCTTTCCTTGGCTATGTTCGACTCATGAATAACCGTACTCAATATAAAGCAATAAGACACATGCAATATATATAAAATTTGTAAAACAGTATGAACAACTTAGTTCGTTAAGGATAAAGCAATAACAAACTCAACTTTACTTATATAGAAGTAATATAACTTTAGTGGGAGATTCTTTAACCGACAACCACCACTATAAGCCCTAGTGATGATACAACGTTTTACCTCACGTTGCCCAAGGACCATCCTATACCTTGTCGTGATATAGGACCTTACTTTACTTAGTGGATCCACTAGCTTAACTTACATGATCATCTAAAAAGAATGACCCGTTAAGTCCCATGTTGGCTACATGGTTCCTATGGAGAGTTGAGTTAATATAAACTCGCATCCCCAATTCGGTGCTCAATACTACTCCCAAAAATACTTTGGCTCATAAGTTTTTTAAACACATCTTTCTTTAGTTTGAGATAATTGCTCAAAGCTTAGCCCAAAGGCTCTCTTGGAAAACAAAATTCCTTGGTTACCAAAATGTAAAAAAAAAACATTTATAAACTTCTTTGGGAATACTTAGTTCCCTAATAACTTTTGAGAAAAAGAACTCAACTCTATACTCTTGGCTTAACTTAAAACTTGAGCCTTAAAAATGAAGTTAAAACGTTTAATGAAGACTCTTGAAAATTTTAAAGACTTGCTTTGACTTACTTCTTAACTTCTAAGCTTGACTCTAACTTCACTTGACTTTGATCCTATCTTTCCTCGAATTGGATTATGGATTCAAGGGTAATGATCTGATGTTTATGGATGAGTTCGTTATGTCTAGATGTACCTTAGAGTGTTGAAAACAACTATAAAACATAGGTACATTACCAAGGAACATGTATGAAAAAGTGGGGAAGGAATGGGAAGGATTGGCTTCCTTGGCACTCTGAGAGGCGTGGGGCACCAGCCTTCATACTTCAAAGGGGCCTGCTGGGCGCTCTGCAAGGCGCGCCGCCCCAAGGGTGGAAGCTCAGAATCCCTTTTGGGGCGCGCTTGTTGGCTGGCGCGACGCCCCAGCCTTTTTCCTAAAAATCTGACTTTTCTCCTTTGTTTTTCCAACTCTAAACCTTCTTAACTTCAAAGGTTCCTGCCCCAAACACTTAGAATCATAAAACCCCTTAACATACAATAGATTCAACTCGAAATCACAACCGGAAACATGCATCAAAACAACAAGAAACTTCAACAACACAACCATAACTTCAACAACACAACCACAACTTCAACAAACACAACCACAAACTTCAACAAACACAACCAATCTTTTCTCAGAATTAAACGAGTTTGGCGTGTGGGGGATTGAGCCAACCCAACACTATGATCTCACATACCTTAATAGGGATCACCCCCGACGAAAACCAAGACGATCTTGACGAATCCTTGCTTCTTCTTCTCTTTCTCCTCTTCTTTCTCTCTTCTCTCAAAAGCCCTAATTCTCACTTTAAAAAGGAAAAAATGATTTAGAATCAGTCTAAAACCTTAATATAACTAAAAGAAATGGTTAGGGAAAAGACCAAAATACCCTTACAAATTCGGACTAAACTGCCTTATGCCAACAACCCAACTTCCAAATGGCATAACTCACTCATACGAACTCGGAATCGAGCAAACTCAGCGGCGTTGGAAAGATCCTTCCAAGAGATTTCCAAACATAACTGGAAATACACCTAACTCATCATGAGCTAGGAGTTATGACTGTTTGAAAGTGACCAAAAACTCACTTTTTTCCATACTTGACTAAATTTCCAGATTTTGAATTCTTTCTGAAAATGACTATTTCCAATTACAAGATTCTTTATAGCTATTTCAAATTGCAAGATGTCACATGCCTATTGATGACCCTCAACACCTGTCTCTGCATCATAAATAAAGTTGTTGAACTCAAAACTGTCTGAAATTCTCAAATAAACGTAAATGTTCAACTCATTCACAAAACCCTTACCTCAAGAACTCAACAAGACTCCATTGTTAATAAGGAATGAAGCTAAAACCTCAAGAACTTCATCAAGAATTTCAATACAACGATTACATGAACGAATTCATGGAAAAATTACTTGTGTGGCGTGTGGGTGAACAAACTCAACACTATGGGACACTTACATACCTCGAAAGAACTAAGTTCTTGGTGACTTCCCCAAATTTCTTGATGAACTCTTGCAACTTTCTCTTTTCTCCTCTTGAACTTTACCCTAACTTTCTAAGCGTTAAAGAATGAATGAAAACTAATCTCAATCAGTTTAGACCCCTATTTGAGTGAGAAAAACATTTAGGCATAGTGGGGGGTAAGGAAAGGACAAAAATACCCCTTCTTAAAATGGATGAAATGCCTTAATGAGAGAGGTTGCACTCAACCGGGAATTAACTCCTTCATCCGAGCTCAGAATTTAGCAAACTTGGTGGCGTTGGAAAAAGGACTCAAAGAACTTTGATTTGATACCTCATGGGCCACCTAACTTCTTATATGCTAGCAGTTATGGTCATTTGAATTTGATCCAAAACTAAAAACAGATTGAAGTCTAAGGTGTTACACATAAACAAGCAGAAATTCAATCCCTAGAACTTGAAAGTTATTGTACTAGAACTTCTAACTAAAACGGTCTAAGATAAGGGGATGCAACCCCAAAAAAACTAAACATACAGTAAGAAAGGTATAATTTTGAAGGAAAAACTAAGATCCTAGATGAATCCATGGTAGTTTGAAGGAACTAGTTCACCCTTGAACTAGACCAGTCATTGATCTCTTAGCTGAGGTCTCTCAACAGCCACCTGAAGATGTCATGTACTCAACAAAGAAAGAGTAAGTGTAGTATCAATACATAAATCAGCGGTGTACTGGTAAGATCACGCAGCTATTCCAATAAGTGAGACACACACAGGTAACTACAACATAATTAACCGCACATATACAAAAACAGTTCATGCTCAATATATCAATTTCACTATATCAATCTTAAATGCAACAGTCAATGATATTAATCTAATGGTGTAATGACTCGCTAGGTCGTTTTGAGAAATAGGACTGTTTTTACTCTTCTCAAAAACTTTAAAAGAGTATTTTAAATTCTTCGATAACTATGAGTATCTAGTTGATGATTTTTTGTTAAATGAGTATTATAGTTGAATAGAGAGTGGGCTAAAATCCACAATTTAATTAATACTCTTTTTCCACCTGATCCATATAAGTTAACTAGATTAGTGGGATTTATTTTAGAAAAGAAAATAAAGGTGCAGTAACTGACCTGTGCGGCAGACGAACAAAGAGTGAAGAGGAACAACGTGCTCCAGGTAATGGTTGTTATCATTCTCATCGGGAAGTGAAATTATTGATTTGAGATGTATCATTAATTGTTATATTTTGGTGCAAGGGAATTAAAACAAGTGTGTATGAAGTAGTAGTAATCTTCTCTTCTGGTCGAAATTAAGAACTAAGGATTTGTATGTTTGGTTGTATAGATGTAAGCAACTGTCATTAATTATTTTTGTTATTATTGAAGGCATATGACGTTATCATATATTATTCAGTTGCTGTTGGAAAGGAATTGGGATGACAATTTGGTGCACTTTGATTTTAAAGGAATGATGTATTAGTTAATGGTGGGGGAAACAAGATTATGAGCCAATCATTAGGCAATCATACCAATGATTGGCATTTGATATGAAATTTTTTTGACTTTAGGTATTTTACAGAATGGTTTGCCAAGGGTCATGTTCGCAGTGCACTCTGCTTGTTCGTAGATTAGGTGTTACGTTGACCCTTTTAAGTTAATTATCAAATTAAGATTTAAGTTTAACATATTAAAATAGGTAATTAAATATTAGGTGTATTGTGTTATATAAACACCATTAGATTTATGATTTTTTGGAGAAATTAAGGATTTACCCCAGGCTTGAAATTGAACAAATATGATTCTTGACATATAAATTTTAGGAGCTCGATTAGAGATATGAGTGAGTTTTTGGGTCTATGATAGACATATAACAATATGGGTGCCTATGAACTCGCTTACTTACGAATATTGCATAATTGGTATATTGGGAACGTTCTGAAGCTTTGCGAAAAGGAAAGGAAAAATATTGAAAATTTGTGGCACATGTTCGGCACTCAAGGTATGTTAAGACTTTTAGACTTCATTGAGGACGTTTTCTAATTAAAGATTAAAAATGGAATAGAAAATGGGTAAGGTCGAAAGATGGGGGTCTCGTACCAATGGTGTGACGGGCATTGGTACGAGTACCGGTGTTATAAAGGGAGTTTATTACTATAGAATGCGGATTGAAATCCGAGAATGCCAAAGCATATGTGCATTAGCTGATATATTATTAACTTGAATTTGTTTGTGTGATTGTGTTTCTTTATTGAACCCGTATAAATGTGATAGTTGAGGTGGTTATATATTATGTTGATATTTGATTGATTGAGATGCATTATCATCCCCTTTATTTGAAATCATATTATGCACATACATTGACATGTGACTGAGTATAAGATGGGCACGTGGAGATTGCCCGTGCTGGGAATGGTGAGATATTAATATTATAATTTGGGCACATAGAGATCGTCCGCGCAAAAATTGTTTGATTATATGATAGTGCATTGAGATCATCCGCACAGACACGTGGAGATCGTCCGTGTCGGTATATAGACCTCGCGAAGTTTTTTGAGTCTGTGCTTGGAGTATATTGGAGTTGTGGTAAGCTGTTGGCTGTTCCGTGGCCCATATCTCCCTCTATCTTTTATTTATTATGTTATTTTATTATTCAGACAGGATATCCCTTATGTTTGGATTTGTCATTTTAGTTTCAGACTTGCACCATATTTAGAAGCTCTTGTACTTATGACACCAATTCTTGGGTGGTATTTAAGATTTCCACATTTTGTATTTATAAATGACTTAGTGTTGGAGATATTTTACTCGTTGTTTACCTTTTACCTCATTAGTTAGTTAAAATTGGTAAAATATGTTGGGTTGGCTTACCTATTAAAAGGGAACATAGGTGCCATCACGACTTGTGAATTTGGGTTGTGACAATTTGCTATTAGAGATGTAGGTTCATCGGTCTCACGATTACAAGAGCAATGTCTAGTAGAGTCTTGCGGATCGATATGATGATTTCCATACCTATCTTCGAGAGGCTATAGGACATTTAGGAAAATTCTATTCTTTTATTCCTTATCGTGCACACTTTACCTTGTTGAAACTCTAATGTTGATATCCTATTGTATCTCAGATGGTGAGGAGTCGTACATCTGCAAGTGGTGATCAGGTGTCTATTCATGCGCCTGCTTCTGGGAGCACTATCCGAGGTAGAGGCAGGGGATGAAGTTGAGGTTGGGGTAGGGGTCGTATTGCAGCACATGTGGAAGGACAAGTACCAATAGCTACCCAGGGCCATGATAGGATAGTACCTCCTGATACAAATGTTATTCATGGGGATGTGTTGGATCCTGTCGAGGGGGATAGACCAGCTCAGGCTCCACCCAGTATTATTGCAACCCCGGTGCTTCCAGATACCTTGGCTCGTATGTTAGTACTTCTAGAGAGGACGGCTCAGGCGGGAACTTTGCCTGTCACCTCATATGCCTCACAGACCCGTGTTGGAGGTCAGACTCTAGATCCGATGGTTGCTCCAGATTCTCACACTCCTAGGACACAGCCAACTGCGGTTGTAGCTCCCCGTTTAGATAGTATAGAATTTCCAAGTATTGCATCACACTTGGCGGACAGGTCTTCCATGACCGTTGATGAACCAAAGATGTTCGGGAGGTTCCGACTAATGAATCCTCCAACTTATACTGGTGACTTAACAGAGGATGCATATGAATTTATAGTTAGTTGTCATGATAGGTTGCATAATATTGGATTAGTGGAGTCTCATGGAGTTGACTACACAGCGTTTCAGATGACTGGCTCTGCCAAGAAGTGGTGGAGGAATTATATTAGTAGTAGGCCAAATGGATCCCCTCCACTATCATGGACTCAGTTTGCTCAGGTATTTCTAGCCAAGTTTGTTTCACCCAGTGAGAGGGATGAGTTCGAGGATTTGCAGCAAGATAATATGTCAGTCACAGAGTATGAAGGTAAATTATATACCTTTGCTAGGCATGCTTCGATGATACTTCCTACAGAGGCTGAGAGAGTGAGAAGGTTTGTTAAGGGGCTGATTATTCCGATCCGTCTGGAAGAGTCTCAGGTTGCTACTTTTGGCGTTCCGTTCCAGAAGGTGGTAGATGTTGCAAAGGAGTTGGAGATGATTTAACGTGAGGGATTTGAGCAGCGTGAGGGCAAGAGGACCCTTCATTCAGGTGATTATGGTGGTGCTCCGCCTAGGAGTCGAGGTTACTTAGGGAGAGGTTATCACTCTCAGTCTAGTAGACCTATTCATGCTGCTATACCAACACTTGAGGCTGGTTACGCTGGGCATAGTTCTTTGAGTTCGGTGCATACTTCAAAGGGTTCATCTTCTAGATCTGTAGGCCGTGGAGGACATTTTGGTCATTCAGGTTCCTCTCATTAGCCTACATCTCGTAGGGGTTGTTTTGAGTGTGGTGATATGGGACACTTTGTGAGAGATTGCTCGAGGACCAGATGCAGGGGATTACATCAAGGTTATCATGCTTCGACTTTCAGGGCTGCACAACCTCCAACTAGGGGAGGTGTAGAGTGGTAGAGGTGGTTCTTATTCAGGTAGAGGTGGTTCTCCTTCTGGTCGTTGAGGTTCACAGTCTGAGGGCAGTCGTTCTCACTGTATTTTTTTTGGGTAGGCTAGAGATTGAGGCTTCAGATGTTGTTATCACAGGTATTATTCTGGTTTGTCATCGACCAGCTACTGTATTATTTGATCCAGGTTCTACTTATTTGTACATGTCCAAATATTTTGCTTCGAGTCTGAATATATTAAGTGAGTCTCTTGATTTGTCGGTACATGTTTCTACTCCTGTTGGGGATTCTGTAGTGGTAGATCGAGTGTATCAATTATGTATAGTTACCTTGATGGGATATGACACTCATGCAGATTTAAAGGTCTTAGATATGGTAGATTTTGATATGATTCTTGGTATGGATTGGTTATATCCTTATCACGTAATTTTAATTTTTCATGCCAAGACAGTTACATCACCTATGCTTGGAATTCCTATAGTAGAATGGAGAGGTTCTCTTAGTCACCCTCCTAAAGGGGTGATATCATTTCTTAAGGCTCGTTACATGGTAGAGAGAGGATGTTTAGCTTACTTGGCGCACATTCGACATACTAGTGTTGAGGCTCCTATGCTTGAGTCTATTCCGGTGGTGGGTGAATTTTTGGAGGTATTTCCGACAGATTTACCAGGTCTTCCATCTGATCATGATATTGATTTTTGTATTGACGTAGAGCTAGGCACTCAACCTATTCACATTCCTCCTTATCGTATGGAACCGACTGAATTGAAAGAGTTGAAGGAGAAGTTGCAGGATTTGTAAAGCATGGGTTTTATAAGACCGAGTGTATCTCCTTGGTGTGTTCCAGTGTTATTTGTGAACAAGAAAGATGGATCGATGCGTATGTGTATTGACTATCGACAGTTCAAAAAGGTAACCATCAGAAATAAGTATATGATACCTCGTATTGATGATTTATTTGATCAGCTGCAGGGTGCTTCAGTTTCCTCCAAGATTGACTTGAGATTGATCCGGCTATCATCAGCTGAAGGTTAGGGTGGAGGGTATCCCTAAGACAGATTTTTGAACACATTATGGCATTACGATTTTTTGGTGATGTCTTTCGGATTGACTAATGCCCCATCAGCTTTTATGGACTTGATGAACGAAGTGTTCAGACTGTACTTGGATTTTGCTATATTCTAGGTGTTTTGATGATCCTCACAAATGCAGGGACCTGGTCCCTGGCAGAGTGCTCTCGTCTATATTCATCATGGGGTACAACTGTAAAGCTGTCATGTTAGGTGGTGGGTGAACACCAATAAGAAGAGCGGATGAGATTTTCTATTTCAGTGGCTCATAATTGTAGGGACCCGGTCCCTGGCAGAGTTCTCTCCATCATATGTATAACAAGATACAGCTAGAAAGCTTTCACGTCAGAGGTTGGTGAGGTCGTCAGTGTACCACACCAATCAGAATAGACGAGGTTGTTTGTCCAGCGGTTAATACGTCTTTATGATTGATATTTTCAACATGAAAAACAGCATATCAAATTCATTCATTAAAAAGATAAAGAGATCCAGTAAACCTTTTCAAGAACTCCCAAAGAACATTGCAAGGGACCTGGTCCCTGCAAGACTGCGATATGAAAAGGTGACAAGACAGCCGTCAGAAAAGCTACCACCTCTGATGTGGTAGGTAAGCAACTCTGAACAGTAAGCTTTTGGCCAATAACATCGTCTCAAGAAAAGAACTTTTCTGAATCAATTCGATAAATGGCTAATCACAACGAGATGCAAAGAGTTCACATATTGTTTATGCAACTTCATTTGGTCTCATCGTAGCGTACATTCATGTTCGTTCAATTGAGAGCATTATTCAAGTCATCGGTATTGATCGAAATTGAGACTCAAATTTTTGCGAAAGAACAGCCACATTCAACTCATGAAGGGTGGTAAAAATGCGCAAAGAATTCAAAAAAATTTGGAAGGGTCAAAATTATTTTGCAATTAAACCGGAAAGAGAGCCATAACTCAAACAATCGCAAAGCAGTTTTAAAAACACAATTAAAACAAATGTACACCAAAAAAAAGTATCTGAAACAAGCAAAACAAGGTGGGCCTCACCCCACCATAAACAAAAGCGTTTGTCCTCAAATGCAAATAATGACAGTATCTAGAGTTGAAGAAAGATAAGACATAACAAGAGGTAAATAAGAGTCATGTCTATGCAGTCTATCTATCTGTCGGGGTATTCAATGCATCTCCATAAAGTAAAACCATGGTCCCCGGAGTATTGTTGTTTTAGTCCTCATTGTTTGCCTTTGCCGTTGCCTTTGCAGCAAGATAAGTTGCAATCATCTGATCTATCTCCTGAGCTGCTCTAAAGGCCTGTATTGCATTAACAAAACTTTGAGCCTATAAAGGCACATTAGGGTGATGGGAATTAGTCTCTTTCCTCTGGCTTCATTGGTATATTTCCTTTGTCTGGCTAGATCCGTTTTCTTTTCATTCTTTTTAAACTCTCGTGCTCTTATGTGCCTGGGTGGATCATTTCTCCCTGCGACTTTTGGTCTAGCCATTTCTGCAAAGACCTAGAGGATAAGTTAGATAGTAATTTAAACAGGGGTAAACGGGTGTTTCTGAGTGTGGAATCGCTTAGCCGAGCTAGTTAGCGAAGTGCTTATCCTGTTAGGCTAATCGTTGAAAATGATGTACAAATGATACAAGGGTGCAGACAAAGGGCGAACAAGGGATCTTTCGGCGGATCGCCGAGTGCATTTTTCGAATTAAACTGACCATCGAAATTCACAGATTAATCAATGCATAACGTATTCAGTTAAAGGCAAAATGCTGATGTTAAGCAAACCACTGAGCAGTTCGGCGGAATTTGTTCATCTCGCCGATTAGCTCAATGTGTCTATTTTTTACCCAATCTTTCAAATTTCAACCCGCAACCCCAGATAATGCAACTTACGCTTATATAACTCAATTTCAATGAAAACCCAAAGAAACTTCTATAACCACCGCGCAACAGTTCAACTCAAAGCAAAGTTAAGTTGTAGTTTCTCAAATAATGCAGAAAATACCAAGTCTTAATCGATAATATATACAATCCCAGTAACTCAGAAACTCAATAGAGATTTTATATTGTCAGTAATTATGCAAATGAGTAAAAATTCTGATCAAATAACTAAGGGGTTTGATTACCAACCTTTGATGCCGAATAAGATTGTACTGACTTGCTAGGCAGCAATGTGATCCTAATCCGAGCACAATTCGACACTTAAAATACTCTAAAATTGCAAGAAATATAACTACTAAAGTGCGAGTGTGAGTTTGTGAAAAGGGACAAAGTGAAAGAAAGTGAATGAAATGGAACTTTTAAACTTGTGGCTTGTGACCGTCCAATTTCTGCTCATTCGGCGATGTTAGTCTATCTCGCTCAATCACTCAGTGAAATGTTGAATATCTAATTTCCTCGCTGAATATAACAGAGTTTTCAGTTTAGGTGAGTAGTGCATCGACGGTCTTTATCGAGATCGCCAATTGGATTGGCGATGCGCCGACAAAATTCATACTCCACCGAGTTTTACAGACTCAACCTTTAAGATGTATAGTGTCAAATGGTAGGAATGATCGGGTACGCCGAACTTGTCAGCGATCTGCCAAACTAAACTGTTGCTCGCGTCCATACATCTTTTCAAGCACTTTCCTTACTTAATTTGTACAAACAACACACTATTATTTTATCAAGTTAACAAAATGCAAGTAAATGGTTTTGGGTTGCCTCCCAACAGTGCCTTAGTTAACGTCGCGGCACGACGCAAGTTAACCTTCAGACCTTACTCTTGGGGATAGCCATAGTATCACTAGGCAAGCCCCCTTGTTGTCTCGGATTGAGATGAGACGAGATATGACCCATTTGGGTCTCTAACTGTTTGATTGAAACTGAATGAGAGGTGACAGTCTGGCTAAGGGTAGACACGTCTTCTTTCATACCTTTTAGCATTTTGTCTGACCCTTCAACTTTGTTTAGGATACGCGAGAGGATATCCTCAAATCTACCACCTTCCAAATCCTTGGGCTTCTGACGCTCGTCACATATCTATCCTTCTCCCCATCCTTCCAATTTGGATTACGGTCCCTCCATTCACGATCTCGATCCTTCCAGCCTTTGTCTCTAACCCATCCTTGATTACCACCCTGCCTTGGGTAGTTTGAACGGTAGCCCCCATTTTGGTTAGCTAGAAAATTTACTTCCTCGTCATATATGGCTTCAAACTTCATCTCCTCAGGATTCGCACCCCTAACTCCCACTGCATTGACACCACAGGCACCCACCCCCATGACATTCTTGGATAAAATGTCAAGCTGCGTCATGATCTTGTCCATATTTTGGTCTCTCTCATTATCTTTCTCAACCTGTTCCTTGGATAGTTGAAATACGATCGGTGAGACCTGGTCTTTGCGGGTGTACCACGCCCTGTTGATGGTTGTCATGCCATCGAGAAGTTGAGCTTCTACTACATATGGTTGCTGAATTAATCCATCGGGCGAGAGTTAGTCAGCTACACCTTTGTTTACCGAGTTTAGATTTTGATAAAATTATTAAAGGAGCACATTATCAGGTAGACCATGGGTTGAGAATTGTAGCACCAATTTCTTAAACCGGAGCCAAGTATTGTGCAGAGGCTCTCCATTCAACCGCTTGAAGCTTTGGATGCTATCTCGAATAGTCATCATCTTCAAGAGAGGGAAAAATCATACATTAAATGCGGTGACCAACTCCTCCCACGAAGTGATCGAGTTACATGGCAACTCACCTAGCCACTTACACGCCTCCCCCATCTATGAGAAAGGGAATAGCCTTAATCGAACCAACTCCTACAAGATGTTTTTGGACGAGAATGGTCCACACACATCTACGAAGTTTTGAAGATGCTCATGTGGGTCCACATGTGCTAATCCACTGAAGAGTCCCTTTAGTTGCAAGAGTTGCAACATGGTGCTCGTTATGTGGAACACCGCATTTCCCTCTACTGGAGGTAGACGGATGGCTCCAACACCTTTCATGAGATGTAGATCATTGATGTTGGGCTTTTAGACATCGTTGAGGTTACCAATGTTGTCCTGATGGCCCACTTGGCTCTCGTTACTACCGTTAATACTTATGCTTTCTAAAATGTTTACACAATCAACAGAACAAAACTAAAAATTAAATTAGTAAACTACCACTAAGAAGAAGAGAAACTCTATTAAACTAAAAATTCTCAAATGACACCACTCCCCGGCAGCAGCGCCATTTTGATGTTTATCGTGACCAACGACACTAACCTACAGTATGAGTGTCTACGATCGTAGATAATATAGTAACCCAACTAAAGGTTGGGGTCGTGTCCCAAGGGAGTGGTTTTGAGAATTAATAGAAAAATAAAATTAAGTTCTAACTAGCCGTAGCTAAAGACATTAACGATTAAAAACATATTAGATTAAAGGAGGTGCCACAAAAGTGTCAAATATCGATTTGGGGTTTTTCTCACAAGTAGTAAAAACACAAAAATAACAAGAAAATCAAATATGGAGGAAAGTTCTTGGGGTGTGACCGCAATACAAGTTGAGATAAATCGTTGGGTATATGCTTTCGATAGGAAATTTGCAAGATAATAGTGACTAGGCTAAGCTTTAAATGGAAATAAGTTCCCTCTCGGGCAACTTACCCCGTTTCAAATGGGTTCCTCTCGAACACCCACTTGCCGCATGAAGACCAACCTACGCGTTACCCCACTCACTCTCTCGAGCTAAGTGTTAGGATATGGGACTAGGGTTCACCCTCTTGGGATGAACCTCATGTCGACCCACTCCTTAGGCCATCAGTCTAGTGGTCTTGGTTTCGCGACCTCCCTCTCGGGCAAGCCGAAAACATATGGGTGGTGTTGTATTTGCAAGTACAAACCCTTTAGATTAAACCACAACTACTAGGTGTAATCACAATTAAACTACATCTAACCTATCAGCAAGCAAGACCCAACAACAATATCAACACATATTTACTAAATCACACCCTATGAATGGGGTTTTTAGCCACACATCAAGAAATAACAAAATACACCTAAAATGATACTAAGATCAAATGGGTATAAGAACTTAAACCTTGATTTAAGAAAAGGAAGAAGAATGGAGAAGACCCACTTCCAACTTGGGGAAAATGAAATCCTTCTCTCTTCAAATCTCCCACATAACCCTCTCCAAACTTGAGAGAAAATATCCCAAAAAGTACTATTCTATTCTGAAAATAATAATAATAATTTGGAACTCCTCAAAATTAATAACAAGTTTAGTATTTATAGACTTCAGAAAATAGTGCTGGCGGATCTTTCGACGAGGTTAGTCGATGTCGCCGAATGAATCGGTGACTCACCCTTTGATTGTCCCATCGCCATTTATTACTTGCCTTCAACATCTTCACGTTCTGGACCATTGGACGGTATAGTACTGCTTCGCGGAACTATTTGGGGAAGCACCGACTACTCCTTTCATCGCCTTTTTTATCCTCTTCCTTCAGGGCTTCGCATACTGGAACAAATGAAGGAGTCTGTCCTTTCGGAAAATCGCCAAAGGTGCTTGGCGATGCTCCAGCTTCAGCTTCTTCGTTCTTTTCAGCCTTTTTGTTCCTTTTAGCCACTAAGTGTCCATGCTTCCATTAAAACTTCAACTACCTGTAACTTAAGAGTTTTCACCAGATATTGAGACAAAATAAGCATTCGAGGACACTATTTCTATCAAAATAAATCCCTAAATGAGTCCAATTTGTGGACTCATCATAGAGTGAAGGCTGTCTAGTTGTCTTAAAACTATATCTTCAATGCTTACATTGTAAATCTGTTCCTAATCTATAAAGGATTCAAATATTTTGTTCAATTTGTAAAAGTATAGATTGGTTAGAGTTAACTGATTTAGTTGGCAATGTTGTATCTGCTTAGTAAAATTCTAAGTCATCTAGGAGCTAGTTGATTTAGTGGGCAATGTGGTATCTGCTTAGTTGAATTCTAAGTTGTCTAGGGGTGATAGCTTAGTGGGCAGTGTGGTATCTTCTTAGGCTCAATAAGTAATAGGATTATTACTTAGTTGTGAGATTAATAGCTTTTTCTCACTTTGGTTGTAATTGTGTTTCACTTTTGCTAGAAGAGATTAGTGAAAATAGTTGAAAATCCTATGTGACAGGTCGTGGTTTTAATCCCTTGAGCAAGGAGGTTTCCACCTAAACTTTTGGTGTTGTCCTCTCTTTGTTCGTTTACGCTTTATTACTATTCTTGCTGAGTCAAGGGACCTGGTCCATTAACTGATAGTGGACACATACATCTTAATAGATTCCTTTGTTATTGTCTTCATAGATGATATATTGATATACTCCCGTAGTAAACACGAGCGTCATTTTAGGATTGTGCTTGGGATTCTGAAGGAAAAGAAGCTCTATGCAAATTTTTCAAAGTGTGAGTTTTGGCTTAGTTCGGTAGCATTCTTGGGACATGTTGTGTCCAAGGAAGGTATTATGGTGGATCCTAAGAAGATTGAGGCAGTTCAAGATTGGGTCAAACCTGCTTCAGTTATTGAGATTCGGAGTTTCTTAGGCCTTGCAGGTTATTATCGACGGTTTGTAAAGGAGCTCTCATCCATTGCTTCCCCATTAACTAAATTGACCCAGAAAGAAGTGATTTTCTAGTGGTTTGATGAGTGTGAGGTGAGTTTTCAAAAGCTTAAGACTTTATGGACTACTGCTCCGATTTTGACCCTACCTGTAGAGGGAGAGTGTTTTGTTGTATATTGTGATGCTTCTCGAATCGGTCTTGGTTTCATATTTATGCAGAAGGGGAAGGTGATAGCTTATGCTTCAAGGTAGTTGAAGGTTCATGAGAAGAACTATCCTATTCATGATTTGGAGTTGACGGTTGTTATGTTTGCATTGAAAATTTGGAGGTTTTATCTTTATGGTGTGCATTGTGAGGTGTTCATAGATCATCGTAGTCTCCAGTATATATTCAAATAGAGGGATATCAATTTGAGTCAGTGGAGGTGGTTGGAGTTGCTCAAAGATTACGACATGACTATTCTTTATCATCCGGGTAAGGCAAATGTGGTAGCAGATGCCTTGAGTCGAAAGGCAGTAAGTATGGATAGTCTAGCCTTGTTAGAGGCTGGCAAGCGTCCTTTAGCTAGGGATGTCCAATCCTTGGCCAATAGCTTTGTGAGGCTTGATATTTCAGAATCTGGTAAGGTGTTGGCTTATATGGAGGCTAGGTCATCCTTGTTGGAGCAGATTCGGGCTCAATAGTGTAATGATGGTGATTTATGTAAGACTAGAGACAAGGTGTCAAAAGGAGAAACCAAGAATGCAATTCTTGATAGTGAGGGAGTTTTGAGGATAAAAGGTCGTATTTGTGTTTCTCGGACAGGTGATTTGACTAAACTGATCATAGAGGAGGCACATAGTTCGAGGTACTCTATTCATCCAGGGGCTACTAAGATGTATCGTGACTTGAAGCAGCATTATTTGTGATGTAGTAGATTTTGTATCTCGGTGTTTAAATTATCAGCAAGTGAAGTATGAACACCGAAAGCCTAGAGGTGTAACCTAGAGGATGCACATACATGAGTTGAAGTGGGAGCGCATTGCTATGGACTTTGTGGTAGGTTTGCCTCGTACCTTGGGTAAGTTTGATGTTATATGGGTCATTATATTGTGGATCGACTGACTAAGTCTGCACACTTCGTACCAGTTCAGACTACCTGTAATTCAGAGAAGTTAGCAAAGATCTATATTCGAGAGATAGTTCGCTTGCATGGGGTCCCTATTTCTATTATTTTAAATCGTGGCACACAATTTACATCTTATTTCTGGTGGTCTATGCAGAAGGAGTTGGGCACTCGGGTGGATCTTAGTACAACATTTCACCATCAAAAGAACGGTCAATTTGAACGGACTATTCAGGTTCTTGAGGACATGTTGCGGGCATGTGTGATCGTCTTTTGTGGTCACTGGGTTAGTTCTTGCCATTAGCGGAGTTTGCTTACAATAATAGTTACTATTCGAGCATTGAGATGGCACCATTTGAGGCTTTGTATGGTAGGAGATGTCGATCTCCAATCGGTTGGTTTGATGCATTTGAGGTTAGACCGTGGGGTAAAAATTTGCTGAGGGAGTCCTTGGACAAGGTTAAGTTGATCCAAGATAGATTTCTCGTGGCTCAGAGTAGGTAAAAGAGTTATGCAGATCGGAAGGTTCGTGATTTGGAGTTCATGGTGGGAGAGCGGGTTCTATTGAAGGTTTCACCCATGAAGGGTGTGATGAGATTTGGAAGGAAGGGCAAGTTGAGCCCAAGGTATATTGGTCCTTTCGAGATTGTGGAGCGTATTGGTGAGGTGGCATATTGTCGGGTGCTCATCCCGTATTTCATAGTTTGATGTTGAAAAAGCATCACCAGAGTGGTGCTCATGTGATTCAATGGGATTCGGTGTTACTTGATCAGAATTTGACTTTTGAGGAGGAGCCAGTAACCATTTTGGATAGGCAAATTCGAAAGTTGAGATCGAAAGAGATTGCTTCAGTAAAGGTTCAATGGAATTATCATCCAGTGGAGGAGGCTACATGGGAGACCGAGTCAAACAAAAGGAGTAGATATCCTCAGTTTGTTTAGCGTTCAGGTGCGTTCTATTTTTTTACCGTTCGAGACGAACGTTTGTTTAAGTGGTAGATGATGTAACGACCCACTAGGTCGTTTTGAGAACTAGGACTATTTTGACTTTTCCCAAAAAATTTAAAAGGGTATTTTAAACTATTTGGTAACTACGAGTATCTAGTTGATGAATTTTTGTTAAATGAGTATTATAGTTGAATAGAGAGTGGGCCAAAATCCACAATTTAATAAATACTCTCTTTCCACCTGATCCATATAAGTTAAATAAATTAGTGGGATTTATTTTAGAAAAGAAAATAAAGGTGCAGTAACTGAGATGTGCGGCGGACGAACATAGAACGAAGAGGAACAACGTCCTCCAGGTAATGGTTGTTATCATTCTCATCGGGAAGTGAAATTATTGATTTGAGATGTATCATTAATTGTTATAAAATATTTTGGTGCAAGGGAATTAAAACAAGTGTGCAGGAAGTAGTAGTAATCTTCTCGTCTGGATCGAAATTAAGAACTAAGGATTTGTATGTTTGGTTGTATAGATGTAGGCAACTGTCATTAATCATTTTTGTTATTATTGAAGGCATATGCCGTTATCATTAATTATTCAGTTGTTTTTGGAAAGGAATTGGGATGACAATTTGGTGCACTTTGATTTTAAAGGAATGAGGTATTAGTCAATGGTGGGGGAAACAAGATTATGAGCCAATCATTAGGCAATCATGCCAATGATTGGCATTTGATTTGTAATTTTTTTGAGATTAGGCATTTTATAGAATGGTTTGCCAAGGGTCATGTTTGCAGTGCACTCTGCTTGTTCATAGATTAGGTTTTACGTTGACCCTTTTAAATTAACTAGTTTCTAAACACGTGCGTTGCATGAGTTTCAAACAAGTAGTATACACGATAAAAGTTATATTAAAACCATAGTGTAGTCAATAACGAAAAAAAGGTACAAACTAAAATTGATGAACGTAACACTCATCCAATTTGAATGACTTTTTCGTTGAGCGATAAATGATTAATTACTATCAGAACTAAAAAATTGAATAACTATATTTAGTTAGATAAGTAAAATGTAAAAAATGAGTTACATTTTAATGTTATTAGGTGCAAATATTTTGTTTATAAAGAAGTATTAGTATTAAATATTTGCACCTAATAACATTAAGTATTAAATTTCATGACATAATATTTGACTAATGAATTGTGATGCTCATACCAAATAGCAAAACAATGAATCTGAAATATTTAAACAAAAAACTTAGATCTGATATTTAAAATATTTAAAACTTCTTGTTAAAATTTACAAAACGCAAATAATATATGCTTATTAAGAATTTAAAACTAATGTTATAATCTTTAACATTTGTGCATGGAAACAAAAG
This sequence comes from Solanum tarapatanum, assembly GCA_029582485.1. NCBI lineage: Eukaryota > Viridiplantae > Streptophyta > Magnoliopsida > Solanales > Solanaceae > Solanum > Solanum tarapatanum. The sequence goes on along the minus strand of JAJOOB010004908.1, from coordinate 10,419 downwards.
CACCCAAGCAAATGAAATTCCAATACATGTCAAATCAAAGTACTGTAATTCTAATTAACCAAATATGCCATGCATAAACAAAAAGGATTAATGATGATAAAAGGTTATAGCCAGTAATCAACATGATGAGGAGCTAGCATCAATCAACGCGTTCAAATAACACCATTTCTTTAGATGAAATAATTTATTTGTAGAAAGCTTTGTATCATAAAGAATTGTAATCAAATTATACTATAACAATGAATTCATTTATGTCAACTATGATCAACCTTCCGGAGAAATCAAGCCCTCCACGATCCAAGATTAATTATCATAAAAAACGGTGTAATACTGATAGTTGAAAGGGAGGAGAGATGGTGATTTTGACCATGATTTCTCAGAAGATTATATTATAGCTGATAACTCAAGAGTAGTAAAAATTGAATATGACATCTAGTCTAATTTGGCATCAACAATCTTACATATATACTTCTCATCTCTTCTTTTATGCAAACTATTAGAAGGCATAAAAAACAATGAAATCGAAGATAAAATAATTTGCATTCAATCTTAAAAGTTACAAAGAGGAGATGGGAAATTAGTAAACTCATTTAGCCTTTATATAATGTTTTTCCCAGTCCTTTGAAATTTCATTTCATTTATTTACTAATTAATATTCAATTCAACTTTTCAACTTCTTTGTACTTACTTACTGTAGCAATGAAAGGTTGGCCATTGGTTAACGTAACAATTAAATAATTGAACCACCAACGTTTCGTATAAAGTTATGGTTATTATAATTATTAAATGCAAACATTTTCTTTTTATTGTATGAAATGTGTGTATTTATATTTTTATATTATAAACTTTTTGAAATAATAGTTGCTTGAAGGTTAAAATGATGTTTAACTTTTAATAAGCGATTTGGTAATTCAATTTTTCATTTGGAAAGTTTCTACTTGATATAATATGATAATGATCAAAATTTTAATATAAAATGAATAAACCAAAAAATAAACAGGGAAAGAAAGAAAGATGATTGTCATCAATCCCTATTAAATCATTGAATTAAGTGTGATAATTAAAGTATTATTACTCCACTTTCAAATCATCCGTTCAATTCATGTTATTGAAGATTTATTTTAATTATGGTGTAAATAAAAATTAGTTTATAAAAAATGATTTAGTATAAGGATAAAATGGTAAATCAACTTTGAAGACAAGAGCTTTATAAAAAATGATTTAGTACAAGGGCAAAATGGTAAATCAACTTTGAAGACAAGAGCTTCCCACTTTTAATAATATATGATTATCAAATTAAGATTTAAGTTTAACATATTGAGATAGATAATTAAATATTAGGTGTATTGGGTTATATAAACACCATTAGATTTATGGTTTTTTGAGAAATTAAGGATTTACCCTAGGCTTGAAATTGAACAAATATGATTCTTGACATATAAATTTTAGGAGCTCGATTAGAGATATGAGTGAGTTTTTGGGTCTATGATAGACATATAACAATATGGGTAGTGCCTATGAACTCGCTAACTTACGAATATTGCATAATTGGTAAATTAGGAACGTTCTGAAGCTTTGCGAAAAGGGAAGGAAAAATCTTGAGGATTCGTGGCACGTGTTCGGCACTCAAGGTATGTTAAGACTTTTAGACTTCATTGAGGACGTTTTCTAATTAAAGATTAAAAATGGAATAGAAAATGGGTAAGGTTGAAAGTTGGGGGTCTCATACCAATGGTGTGAAGGGCATTGGTACTAGTACCGGTGTTATAAAGGAAAAGTTTATTACTATAGAATGCGGATTGAAATACGAGAATGCCAAAGCATATGGACATTAGTTGATATATTATTAAGTTGAATTTTTTTGTGTGATTGTGTTACTTTATTGAACCCGTATAAATGTGATAGTTGAGGTGGTTATATAATATGTTGATCTTTGATTGATTGAGATGCATTATCATCCCCTTTATTTGAAATCATATTGTGCACATGCATTGACATGGGACTGAGTATAAGTTGGGCACATGGAGATCGTCCGTGTTGGGGATGGTGAGATATTAAGATTATAATTTGGGCACATGGAGATCGTCCGTGCAGAAATTATTTAATTATATGATAGTGCATTGAGATCATCCGCACAGACACGTGGAGATCGTCTGTGTCGGTAGATGGACCTCGCGAGTCCCCCATGGGTCATGAACTCTCGATGTATTTCTGAGGAGTATCATGTATATACGGTTGAGAGAGTACTTGGTAATCTGAGGCATATCATTTCATGGTGTCATATTGCATTGCATCTCATGACATCCTTCATTCTTGATGATTAGGTGTTTTATTGGTGGTTGGAAAGTACTTGATATTTGATTACCTCTATTTGATGAAACTTGACTGGTAAGTGTAATATGGACTTGTATAAGTAAGGAACTGATTTTTCTTATATAAACTCTGGTCACTACTTCTTCATTATCGGTCTATGATATATACTGGGTACACGTGGTTTCGTACTCATACTACACTTGTTGCACTCTTCTGTGGTGCAGATTTGAATCTGAGTACGAGCATATCTCATGAAGCTTTTTTAGTCTGTGCTTGGAGTATCTTGGAGTTATGGTGAGCTGCTTGGCTGTTCTGTGGCCCACACCTCCCTCTATCTTTTATTTATTATGCTATTTTAGTATTCAGACAGGATATCCCTTATGTTTGGATTTGTCATTTTAGTTTCAGACTTGCACCATATTTAGAAACTCTTGTACTTATGACACCAATTCTTTGGTGGTATTTTAGTTTTCCACATTTCGTATTTATCAAGGACTTATTGTTGGAGATATTTTACTCGTTGTTTACCTTTTACCTCATTAGTTAGTTAAAATTGGTAAAATATGTTGGGTTGCCTTACCTATTGATTGGGAACATAAGTGCCATCACGACTTATGAATTTAGGTCGTGACAAATGGAACCCACACTTAAACGGTTTGTGTGTCGGAACGTGACAACCGATCCAATATGTGTCGAAACGTGACACCCGATCCAATCAACCACAATCACAAACACAATCAGCACCACAATGAATGATTTACACACTTGTATCGTATATTCAGGTAACAGGTTCATTGCATGCTACGGAATCATAAATAGTCATTTCATTAGATTCATTTCATCTTCCCCTATTCACATACATGCATCAATATAATGGAGGAGTTAGCAAAGATATATAACACAGACGTGAAATCAAACCATCACCTATCTCGGAACCAAGCATGAACACTCTTAAGAAACTTGAGCTTTCCCTTCCTGGAGTCTCTCAGCTTGTTCTTAGTCTAAAACAAGTAATTGATGCAAAGGATCAATAATAATGGCCTAGTTTACCAAGATTATGTCCAAATACTAACCCTTGGCCAATTCCATGATCCTAACACCCAACTACGGCTTTTTTTCCACCATTAAATTCAAGCCAAAACCCTCCCCCAAGGATAAATAGCAAGTATTCTAAGTTCTAAGAATCAATTTACGAATTAGGGGAGTAATTGACTTACATTTAGCATAAGAATTAGTGGGGGAAAAAAGAAGAAATAGTCCTAGGTTGCTCTTTTGCTCTTGAAGAACGAAGTTTATAGAAAATTAACGTTTTTGAGACTTTTTTCATTTTTACTCACGACTGGCTCACCATGGTAGGAATAATCTTGTCGTGGGTGGTTGCATGGAGACAAACACTCATAATTTGTGTTCCAAGTCCCTATTTTACAACACGCCCTCAAACCTTGATGTTCTAAAACTACCCTTTAACACTAAGATTAATAACGAGAATTTTGCCCGCCCAAATTTGATTCGTAAAGCCATACATGCTTCTTATCATCTTGGTTATCCACTCAAATGATCAAATTCATAAACACATCCCCCATCCATTACCGGATTATCCTATACATCACCTAGCTCAGATTTTGTCCAAGTTTAGCCTAGGTTGGAAATTTTCAAGTTACTACTTAGAAGTTTTCTGGCTCAAATTACTTCCCCATTGGCTTATCCATAATGATGGGAACAAGTCGTTACAATAAATACAAATTTACCCATCACTCATCCCTGAGTGGCTAGAAGCTTAATTAGCTTGGATACTTCTCACCTTAAACTGAGCATCCTTTACAAAATCCACCTCCAAAGGTTTCACATATTCAGCCTCAAACCATCATATGGGCAATCTACAACCCTCCCATAAAGTGCATCGAACGATGCCATGTCAATGCCGAAGTGATAGCTATTGTTGTAGGAGAACTCATACAAAGGTAGGGATTTATCCCAATGTCCTCCAAAGTAATGGATGAAAAGTTGTGTCGAGAGTGAGTTTAGTGCCCAACTCTTCATGCAACTTCCCCAACTTAAAATTCATAAAATATAATTACTTCTGTCAACTAATGCCTTCGACAATATAAACAATTGTAACACAAAAAATATTAAATTTACCCTCAAAATTAGTGTAGTCAAAACAGTACTTAAACTGATGCTACCAAAAATTTATATTTTCTTCTATTTAAAGAATTTCGAGGAGCAGAGAATATTCAACTAGTAGAAGTATATACCTTTGATTTCCAGTCAAAGTTAGTGACCGAACACTATTGTATTGCAAAGTACCAAATGAAATTTATTTTTAAATCATAAAAAGATTCTAGAAATACATACCTAATTTATGCATATAATATTCTTGATTGCAATAGTTACCATTTTCCTTTTTGATTCTCATAAGGAGATCAACCAGAACATGAACTGAGTAAAATATGAGCTAAAGCAACTAAAACTCAATCCCAGTTAGCTAGAGTCTCGTGCTGATAACATGTTGTAAAATATAAGCAATGTACTATAAATAATATAGACAAGATGTATGAGAAGTATAATGTAAAGATCATCTTATTCAAATGTCTTCAAGTGTGTCTTACAATGGTGAATGAACAACCCTATTTATAGGTAGAGAAATCACTCCAAAAATCACCATATTAAGTGTCATAATAAATTAATACATTCTTATTAAAATGGTTCATCGAACCTTGGAAATACACATACATGAATATAAGTAGTTCATGTATTGAGAATATGGATAGTCCACTAATTCAATGAATTTATAACAAGTTTGACATTTATTTATGAAAGATATTCTTTTATGATACATTTTCCTTTGTGAAGGGTATGGAAAAAAATGAGAAGAGTTGGAAAATATTGTAGTGAGGATAATGCAGTAAAAGAGGGTTGAAATAGAAAATATTTAAGTGTTTAGCTTTTTCATCACAATAAAAAAAAAGTATTAACTTTATAATGAAAGAAGGTACTCTTTTGATGGAGCTATGATTTGTTAATTAATTTATAGAGTTGTTTAAATCATCATGATGTTGTTAGTTAACTTCAATTTGTACACGTTGCTGTAGTTTTCACTACAACATGATTTGCACCATAAAGTCCATTTCTTTCTCGAAGCAGCCAAGAAGTAAGTACCAATTAATAAACCTTAAGCTTACGGTAGTTTAAAAAACCTTTTACACTATTACATGTAGATCTCCGTAAATATGTTAACTAATTACCTTGGCATAGTAGTTAAACTACAGTGATAGTGTAAAAAAATTTAATTATCAATACATATATAAAATATATTAAGGTGTCACCAAAACTTAAAGAGACAATAAGTTTTATAAAGCGATAGATAGATCAATTGTATTATATAGAAAAGAGTGTTGTCTAGTCAAGAACTCCTACGTTCAGAAGAAGATGATAGTTGCGGAGTGAGAATGCTGAGATGGATGTGTGGGCTAATGAGGAGAGACAAGATAAAAAATGAAGCCAAAGTAGGGGTGGCTCCATAGAGGATAATATGCAGGAATCGAGATTGAGATGATTCAGACATGTGGAGATGCGTGAATGCCCCAATGTGGAGGTCTGAGAGATTACCTATAGTTTCAGGTAGAGGTAGACTGAAAAAGTATTGGAGATAGGTGATTAGACATCAGATGATGCAACTTCAACTTACCGACGACATAACCTTAGATATGAGGTTATGGAGGACACATATTTGAGTAGGAGGTTAGTTAGTTAGTTGATTGTTGTCTCTCTTATTCCTCTTCACTATTAGTTGTATTATTACTCTTGTACTTTTTCTTATCCTTTGAGTTTGCTTACTATTTGTGATTTTTTTTTACACTTTGGTTATTGTTGTATCTTGTTATGACTATTGTTTAGAATGAATTGTCAGGTTGTCTGTAGTATTTTGTCATGATTGTCTTCATTTTTGTTATTTCTTTCTCTATATTATTTTGGAGTTTGGACTGTTTTTTTTTTTTGTTTGAATCAAGGGTCTATCGAAACAATTCTCTACCTCTAAGATAGTGATAACATCTATATATACTCTTTATCTTCTTCGGACTTTACTTTATGAGATTACCATCATTTCATCCATTAATGCGCACACAATATGAGATACGCGAATCTATATAATATAATAAAGCTGGATATGAAAATAATGACGTGGCACTCTCTGAGAGCTTGATTCTTATTTATCTTTTTTTTTTTTGTGTTTTTTTGGCATTTTTCTTTTTTTCTTTCAATTATTTTATTTTCATACCTCTTCAATTACATAAATTTTACTCTTAATAAATATTAATAATGTTCATAACTCCTAACCTTTCATATGCATAACCCTCAAATAATTTAATATAAAAATTTATGACATCTTAGAATCACACTTATAAAAACCTATTTTGAGACATATGTGATGATTATTTTTTTTACATTTTTCCTTATTCTTCATCTTTTATCTCTTTTGTTGGTTAATTTTTTGTCTTCTTTGATTTGATTTTGCAGGAAATAGATCTATAATGAAGATTGTTAGACATTTTTGTGCAGTTCAATTTTACAAGGTAAAACTATTTCATGTGCCTAATATATTTGTCACTTTTTTTCTGTTGCAATTATAAATTCAATATTATTATTTTTGAATTCATGATAATATGAATCACAATTTTTTTAGAAAAAATGTTTGATTTTTTCTCTTTGCTTCTCTTTGTAGTTTATAAAGAATTTTTTTTCTTCTTTTTGTAGTTTTTAGAGCATTAGGTTATGTTATGTTGATAACAAGATCCTTCCTTTATCTTTAACTCATAATAAAAAATTCTTTAAAGTTTTTATTCGATTAGTTAACTTCTTTTTTATATTTTGTTGTTGTTGTTGTAAGGTTAACTTTTGTTTTTATGTCAGGATATTTTTGAAGATAGAAGCTGAAAAAGAAAGTCAACATATACATATATGCTACTCAATAAAACATGTATATATAATTTTGTAGTCATGTAAATCAACTTTTAATAACTATTATGATAAAACATGAGAATGTAAAGTTAATTCATAATTTTTAAAATATTGTATAATTTATAAAAAAAAAAATGTTTATTGATATGGAACTTTGAAGTCTTCATATTTTTAGTAAGAATTATCTAGATAAAAGAAAAGTGGTGTAGCACATCTCTTTGACCAAGAATCTTATTTATCTTTTTTTCGACATTTTTTCTTTTTATTTATTTTTTATTATTGTACAAAAATGAATGTATCAATTACTACTCTTTCATTGATTCATAATTTTTTAATATAAAAATTGAAGTATCTTTTTTAATCATACTTTAATGACTTTTGATGATCATAATTCCTAAATTATATTAATAATCATGTTCATGATATCATTTGATATGTTCATGATATCATTTGATATTTGATATTGTAATCCTATAAATAGAGGTATTATAAAAAAAATATTTAAAAAATGATCAAATTATAGTAAAATTAGGAATTATATATATATATAATTTCCTTAACTCTCTCTTCTTTTTAAGAAAAACTTTAAATTCCATCATTTAATTTTTTCAATAACAAATTTATGTTAAAAGTGTTAAAAAATATCATATGAGACACGCGAATTTTTTGAATTGATTTTAATAATGACTTAGTTTGGTCAAAAATTCCACAATATGAGACACGCAGATTTTTTGATAATCTAAAATTATTAACTTCTGACGTATGAAACATGAATACGTTGTGACAAAGATATTTATTTGAATACTTTATTTCTTTATCACCATAGAGATCCAATCACTAGAATTATTAATTAATAAGGATTCATTGTTCTCTAATTATTTAATGGAATAATAGACAAGAATATGCGGTTACAATAAATAAAAGACAAATTAAATTGTATATTGTTTATGTAATCTTTAAACTATGATTTACGTTGCTATCACACACTTCTAACATAGTCCACAAAAGCTTGCAGGTTCCTCTCGGAGGAGCCACCCTCTGCCACCGCTTCCTCCGCCTTCTTCTTCCATTTCAACGCGTTCTCTTTTAACTCCGACGCCTTTGGCCCATTCGTAGCCTCCCTTACATATTTCTCCACTTCTTCCCTCGGAATAATTCTATTTTCAGCCACACCTCTACATAATCGAAGTCCAGTTTTGAAAACATCGACTAAGTACTTAGCATCGGTGACTTGGTCACCCCATTGAGGAAAAGCCAAAATGGGCATGCCACTTGAAAGTGCTTCCATAGTCGAATTCCATCCACAGTGTGTCATGAAACAAGCCACCGAGGGATGGGACAACACTTGTTCTTGTGGACACCATTGCACTATTTTCCCCTTATCTCCTACTTTCTCTAGAAATCCATTAGGTAACAATATTGGATCAAAATTTTGGACTTTAGTAGGTGGCCTAATGACCCACAAAAAATTCACCAATGAATTCAACAACCCATATGCTATTTCCTCCACTTGTTCTTTTTTTAACATTACCACACTACCAAAGGATATGTACACTACAGAGGATGTTGATTTTGTATCAAACCAATCTATGCAATTTTGCACCTTCATAAAATCACCTTGGACATCATTAGGAGCTACTTCTTTAGGGTATTTGAATAGAGGACCAACAGTTTTGATAGGAAATATTCCGGAGAGGTGATTAACAACGTCACGTTCAAGTTCTTGGAATGTTTCCATAAGTATAAAGGTAAGTTTGGATATATTCTTGAATTGTCCCAAAATGACTGTTTTCAAGAAAGTATATGAACTTGAAGGGTGCAAAAAACTAGGAATTTCATCATACTTTAACAAAGGCATACAAGGTAATTGAACATCAATTTGAGGTTGTGTTTCACTAGGAAATGGAACTAAATTATGACTATAATGATAATAAGCTGAAAAGCTAGCAGCAGATTGTATCCAAAGCATGGCACTAGGGATGCCAAGGCTTTCAGCAACATCACAAACCCAAGGGACAAAAGGATTATTAATCAAACACGAAACAGGGCTGCCCTGTTCCGCTTAATTTCAACAAGAAACTAAACTCATGTTCAAATATAGGAGATGACAAGTTTAAGAAATTTAATGTTGGTATTTTCTGTGGTAAGGAAGTTACTTCTATTTTCTGTGTTCTTTTTATGGGGAAAGAAAAAGAAGAAAAAGAGAATTATTTCATCATATGATAAAAGAGATTTGAGATGAATTAGTACTACTTTAATATGTTCGAGTATATTTTTTGTAGTAAGTTTTCCTTGGATGGGTAAGATTATTATTATTTTCTTCCCAAGTGCATTCAAGCATTGCACCCCTTCAGTTTTCTTTTCAATGAGAAAAGTTATTTTTTGTGCATAAAGGATAAGATGTGCACTTTAAGTATTTTTCCTATATTCTTGATTTTATATAACTATAAGAAGAAGTAAATGAACAGATGTTGTCTCCTAACAATATTTGAACATGAGTTTAGTTTCTTATTGAAATTAAATGTCTTCTTGAGAAAAATAGGAATATGATGGAAACTGAGAAAAGAAAAAAAAAATTAGCAAGAAAAGTGACTTGCATGGAATTATTGCTGACAGATAGAATATGATTCAATGAGAGTAAAAATCAGGTTCTATCTTTATTTTCCTTGATTATTATTTTCTTTTTCTATCCTTTATAAGTTATGAAATTTATTTTATAAATGTTAGGATAGATGATCATTATGTGATGATCTCAGAATATATCTTTATTAATATTAATATCTATTCTATTTAGAGGGAAAAAAAAAACTTTTGTAGTTTTCAACTCCATGTGAAATTTGATTGTGTTTGACTTTTGGAGACTAAAATCTTCTGGATTTTTTTTTAGTTCTTTGGTTTGAAGAGTATAAGAACTTCATGAACAAATGAGATTGTGCATTGATTTGAAGAATATAGAAACTTCACCAATTTGTTAAATACTCTGTTTGAATGAATATTTTGACTTGAAGAGTACAAAATCTTCGTCAGGAATATTAAGGCTAAATGATTGAAAAAAAATAAAATCTTCATCATTAGCTCGAAACAATGTTGTATTTGAGGTTTCTGGATATTAAAACCTTTTTGGTTTACTACTCTGTCTGAATGTGA